>CM062652.1:26979122-27249717 GCA_031772095.1 Zeugodacus tau
TCAAATGACACTGAAAAGTTTAAATTGCTGCGAAATAAAAACAACAAAAATGTTTTTTAAATTAAAAAAAAAAAACTCACAAAATTTTCACTTTTCGCGTCGTAAAAATCACAAAAACAATATTCACAAAAAAATCACAAAAACACAAAAATCAGCGAACGTGGGCGCAGCATCAGCGACACACGAAGCGTCTAATGAAAATTGTTTATTTTCATGTGCTTTGGCGTGTGTTTGTGTGTCATTATGTCTGTGTCTGTGTGAGTTGTTGGCGTTTAGATAACTCCAGCCAAATGCTAAAATGCTGTGTGACAATTTCATTAGCTTTGCACTTGACACTGCACAATTTAGCAAGATCACACGCACCCACATACATACATACATACATATGTATTATTTTCTTTTTGAATGTGTGTGTGTATTTGTCTTTTGAAAATTGTGAATACACGCGCACAAATACAAATAACCAGCCAGTATTGAGTATTGAAGGTTGTACTTGTATAAATATTTGCTTGCACTGAAATTCTAAATAATGTGATTATTCAAATGAAAATTGAAATAAAGATAAATAATAATTTTTTTAGTATTATTGGAAGTAAATAGTTCGATTTAAGAGAGCGATATTTTTTAGAGATTTTTTTAATGAAAATAATTGCGTTTAATTTTTTTTTTAATATTTAAAAAATAATATAATAAAAATTTTCTGTTAAAAAATAAATTACATTATAATTTTTTTTAATTCAAAAAAATGGTTTTTAGTGTTTTTATAATAGTTTATTTGTTTACATGTTTTAAGATTTTATTCATATTTGCTTTATATGTATACGTATGTGTATCACTGTTTCGTAAAATAGCTGAAATTTAATATTTTTAAAATAATATTGAAATTTAATTTACTTGTTTTTAAACTTTTTTTATGATAAAATATTTTCGTTTTTAAAATAATTTCAACAAATAATATTTTTTTACTATTTTATTTAAAAAATATTTCATATATTTTGAAATTTTAATACTAATATTTCACACACTTAATATTTTGATATTTTAATTTTATTATTTATTTAAATAATTTTGAATTTGTATTATATTTCAATTTTTCTAATTTTAATTTTTTAATATTTTTTGATATAATAACAATATTTCAATAAAAAGTGGTCCTTATACTTTTTTATTTTAGAAAGATTTAATTTCTTTAATAATTTAAATACATTTGAATAAATAATATTTTTTTAAATGAAATTTTATTCAAATCATTTCAACATCAGTTTTTTTTTTTAATTTTTGGTAAACATTTTAAAGATAAGTATAACCGAGTCTAAAAAATAATTAAACAGTTTTAATAAAATTTCTTTCAATATTTCTTATTTTTGCTTTTTATTTAAATAATATGCTTCATTAGTTGAAATTTATTGAAATCATATTTTATTTCAGTTTTCGATACATTTTAAATTTTTTTTAAATAATATTTATAATATATATATTTTTTTATTTTTTTAATTAATTTAGAAAAAAATAATAAAACGAAATATGTTTCAATGGTTGATAAGTTTAATTTTTTAAAACCTTACCGATTTGAAAATAAAATTAACTTTTTTTAAACATTTCTTTTTAATTTTTAATAAAACTAAAAGAGTAATTATCAAAAAAATGAATCAAACATTTTTTGTTTTCATTTCCTTTCTTTTCATTTTATTTTTAATATTTTAAAGAACTACTGATTCGCAAAAAACACTCAAACATTTGTATATTAAATTTTATTTTAATATTTGAAATATTTTTTTTTATAATAATATTTCATTTCAATATTTGGTATTACAATTTTATAAAAAAATTAAAATTTTGTATAAATTATATTATGTAAAAATACATATATGTGTATATGTATGTATATGAGTCACATCCGTAACAAAAATTAAAATTGAAAAGCAAAATTTTGCACACCACAGAAACTTAATTGGAAACAAATTTTGAAACAATTTCTTATTTTTAAGTGATTATTTCCGATTGATTGTTTGCTTTGTTTTCGAATTATTTATTTTGTTTTTGTTTTGGTATATGTATTTTTTTGTTTTTATTATTTTTTGGTGGTATTTGTATAATTTGGCGTGCTTTAAAGTGTCGACCGACAACATGCGTTTAGCCTCACCGAAATAAATAGCATCAACGACCTATTTTACGCTCACTTTCGATGCTTTCCGACAATTTTTGCTAATCCGCAGGTTGTTTTTATTGTTGTGATTTCGTATTTTTATTTTTGATTTTTAATTTAAACAAAAAATCTCTTTTTTTTATTCGAAGTAAACACTTAGTCTTGTTATAGTGATTATATGGAATCAATTATACACTGTTTATATACATATGTGTATGTTTGTATGTTTAAATTTTATTAATACATATACACATCACTTCACAGCACCACTCTAAATAAGTAATATCTCATCCTTTTTGTTTTGGTTGTTCTGTTTACGCTAATTTACACACACTTCGACTGAATTGTATTTTAATTTTTGTTCGATTTTTTGTTTTAGTGAAATTTTTTTTACAAAAAAAATATATTCTTCACACTCTTTCAACCACCTACAAATGTTCCCATTTGCACCGTCTCTAATTCCTATAATACCGCAATTCTCTATCTCGATCACTAAACCCAACTGGATGCCAACCGATCAGCGCGAATATCTAACGTCGACTAAAATTGTGGATCTTCGCGTGAACAATTCATGCGTCGCGTTGATATTCATTCGTTGGCTTTTGTTTTCATTTTACGGTTTTTGGTGTTGATGCCGGCTACATTTGGGTTGTTGTGCGGATGTGCAAGAGTAATCTGTTTATAATTGTTGCTGCTGTTGTTGTTGTCACTATTGTAGATTCTACTCAACTACTTATCAGTTGTACGGACGGGTTTTTGGGCGCGTTGTGAGCGTGATAACAGCGCATTTTTATCAATATTTTGTTATTAACAGTACTTTGCGCTCACTCGCTGTTAGGTTCGGCTGTTAAATAACAGCGCTGTTAGTTGCACGTTTTAACATTTTAGGTGCCTGAATATTTATTTGATGCTAGTTGATATAACTTATGACAAGCAGTTTTGAACTTTTTCGCACATCGTGATCGTGTTAAGGAACTATACCAGTGTGATATAATTTTTATACTCTCGCAACAAAAGTTGCTAAGAGAGTATTATAGTTTTGTTCATATAACGGTTGTTTGTAAGTCATAAAACTAAACGAGTTAGATATAGGGTCATATATATCAAAATGATCAGGGTGACGAGACGAGTAAAAATCCGAATGTCTGTCTGTCCGTCCGTCCGTCCGTGTAACGGATAACTTGAGTAAAAATTTAGATATCTTGATGAAACTTGGAATACATGTTCCTTGGGACCGTGAGAGGGTTGCTTTCGAAAATGGGCAAAATCGGACCACTGCCACGCCCACAAAATGGCAAAAACAGAAAATACATAAAGTGTCATAACTAAGCCATAAATAAAGTTATAAAAGTAAAATTTGGAACAAATGATCGCACTATGAAGGGGCATATTTGGATGTAATTTTTTTGGAGAAGTGGGTGTGGCACCGCCCCCAAATCGGTTATTTATATATATCTCGCAAGTAAACGTAGCTATATAAACCAAACTTTCTGTAGTCGGTTCTCTTACATACCCCATCACACACCATGAAAATAGTTGAAATCGGATAATAACCACTCCCACCTCCCATACAAAGGTTAGGTTGAAAATTACTAAAAAGTGGATTATCTCACTAACGAAAAATGTCAGAAACACTAAATTTTACAGAAGAAGTTACAGAGGGAAGCTGCACTCAGTTTTTTTTTTACAAAATTGAAAATGGGCGTGGATCGCCCACTTATGGGTTGAAAACTATATCTCAGGAACTACTCGACCGATTAAAATAAAGTTCGGTATATAAAATTTTCTTGATGACACGTATGGAAAATGGATAAAATCGGTTCACAACCACGACAACTTCCCATGTAACTCAATTTTGAACTCCATCTTATTCCTTTACTTTATAATATACATATACATAAGGAACCAATGAAGATAGCGAAATAAAACTTTACAGAAATACTAATCTGTGACGTGAAAATCGGAATTTGTCGAAATCGGACTATAACTTTTGAAGGCCTCTAATGTCGAATATGAAGAATTCAGTGCCCCATGGTAATTTTTCACCGAAAATTTCGGTAAATCTCTCAGATATTTTAATTTAATTCAGAGGAAATCATTTTCTTCTAATAGTGTGTCTCTGTAGCAGAAATGGTTAAAATCGGGTAATAACTTCCCCTAGCTCTCATATACCTAATTATAGGATTTTCAAATTGGGTCAAATTGTGTGTTATCTTAATAAAAATATTTCAATAAATTGCGAGAGTATAAAATGTTCGGTTGCACCCGAACTTAGCCTTTCCTTACTTGTTTTATTTGCTTATTCGATAGTTTATACTTTCAAAAATGTCCTATGAAATCGGCAAGATCGTATATCGTATCTTGAATAGTTTTTAAATGGCAGCGTTCTAAAGATCGACCGCTCGATGGTATAAATCTCTATAGTTAAAAACTTTAGACTCGATTTTCTCTAAACGACATTTCTCAAAATTGCTGACATCATAACTCATCGATTCATAAATTGGCCGACCGTCTTTAAATTGAAACTGAGTATTCTTGAATATATTTATTATACAATGACCTATGATCTTTATCTATGATAATTTGTTTACTAAAAAAACGACACTTTTTTTTAGAACTACACCATTTTGTAATTTTGGTATAAGAAATACCTTCAACTTTAATACCCTTTTCGAATTTTTTAAGTACTCATTCGGCCGGAATCGTGTCAACAGTGGGCGATTTTTTTTGGCATCTCCAAAGACAGCACATAACTCCGTTATTTTTCAATATTTTTTTGTAAAAAAATCTTAAAATATATATATCTGAAAATATACCTTAAAAAAACTTCCAAATGTTTAATCGAATACTTTCTTTTAAAAAAATTTACGAACATCGCCTATAGCTTCTTAATGTTATTAATGTATTTTATTAATAGTTACATTTTATGTATATTAAGTAAAATTGTGTGAAACAGATTGTGAACAGTTGTTTATTTGAATATACAAATATTTCAGTTTTACTTTTCTTCATTTTCAATCATTACCTTTTATTAGGACTTATCTTAGACCGTCTTGGATTCATCCAAATGAAACGAAAGGGACAAATCGAACAAACAACTGGTATAAATCAAATATACTGGTATAATTTAAGGAGAATAAGTAAGATTTTATACCAGTTTAAGAGGCCCAAGTTATGGATTTAGTTTTGTTTGGCTGAAGAGCATAGCTCAAACCTTTTTTGAATATTTGAGTGCAATGTAATTTTGATAATCCCTGATGAAATTTCATATGCTTCTACCAATAATGCCTCCAGTAGTAAAAATCTTCTGAAAATCTGATACGGCACTATAGGGCAATTAGATTAGTCATATCTTAGACTAGACTCAAAAATTGATCAATGATAATCAATCGAATGATCCATTATATGTACATAACTTAGAGGTGTGAAATGTTAAAAAAAAATTTGTTCAAAACGGATTTATCTCTAAAGGCCTTGAAACGACTATTATATTTTTCACTTTCACGTATAATATATAATAACGCAATATTCGCATTTTTTTAGCAAATGTCTTCCATGCATTTAAGCTTACAGATTAAAACGCCGCTAACCTTTTTTCGTTTCCGATAAGGCAATCAGCCGGAATCGCGGAGGTAGTGCGAGCCTATTTTTTCGAGGTGGGTGTGTTCAGAACGCTGTAACTCATGTTCTACACAATATTTTTAGCTTAAATTTTAAATTTATACTGTCGAAATATATGTTAATAAATAATGATAAACATAAGGTTTTTTCTTTATACTGGTCGTAGAAAAAAAAAATCTATAAAATCACTAAAAAACTAGCCGATATATGGGATGACCTCCTTAAGTAATATAGTTTCTGGCGTCATCTGTTGTGATTTTTTAGTCTGCAGGCTTCTCCAAAGTGTGAAGCATAAGTTCATAACAATTGATTTAAATCGTGTGAGCGGTATAATGGCATTTATATAATAAATACAAAATTATTTATATTTTTCTAAAATGTCCGAACTAAGTACATCACACTTATGATGCATTACTGATACATATAGTTGTAGATACACTTTATTTAAAAGCGAAAGTTAAATTAAAATACTTATAAACACACATTTTCTTGGTTCAAGCGAGTATTGAACTCTTCGTCGGCAAACTTCTTTGGTAAATAAATATAATCTCATTAAATTAACCATCGTTATTTAACGATTATTGACGCTGCAATTACAATGCACTTACTGTATTTTCAAACACACATATGTTTACATAAGTAAATGTGTAACTAATGCACTGTAAAATACGTAACATGTACGTACTTATGGTAACATTTGCTCTTGGTAAGAGAAAAGTAAAAGTAATCAAGTTGAAAATTATTATAAAAGATTATTATCATGTTAGAGCATTATGTTATTAAAATTTTTAAGAATCTCTAATTGGTCTAAGGCACGCATGAATTGTATTGAAGTTAGGTTATACTCGTAACAGTCAGCCCATCTGTGGATTTACATATGTACATATTAATTTTTTTTCATTATGTATATAAGTAAATGGTACGAGTATCAGTGTTTAAACGGCACTTAATACAATTATAAAATGAGAAAAGAAAATCATACAGCTTCAATGATATAAACTATATGAAAACTCAATATTTCAGTAAACGACGATAAGAAAAAGCTGAATGGAATATGACATCATTAACAAAATATTGGCTTTCATTTATCAAATTTTGAAGTATAACGAATCGAACAAACCACTTGTATAAATCACATATGTACATAGACCGGCATAATTAAATAGAGATAAAATAGAGATTTTGGATCAGATTTTCGACATTGAGAGCAGGGAAACGCGGTTATAGATTTCGTACCTTTTGATGTCTTATAGATACCTTTACCTTTGAAGAGTAAATATTTTGGTTATGAAATTGAATTCAAAGTGGAGCCGTTTATCGATTTTAATGTTTTTCTACAGCGAAAAAATTTGAAACCTAAAAACCCTTAGGATATCTAAGGAATCCGATCAGATGATCTAAACGGGGTCGTAATCTGATAGAACTTGTATGGCAATATAATTGATAAAACATTAGGGGTTTCCAACTAAATATGATTCAGAAAACTTACACAAAAATGAGTCATCATCATCATCAATTTGACACTACAAGCGGGTGTCGGTTTTGGGCGGATCCATAAACCTTCGTCAAACGTTACACCGAGCATTACAATTCTGTAATGAGGTGATCGATATATATAGGTTTTTCAAATTGTGAATATTTTTGGCAATGAATGGACGCCTTTACTTAAGCCTAATAAATAAATAATTATTAATGCATAAAATTTAAAAGTCTGAAAATGAACGTGTATTAAGAGAAGGTTTATCTTCTAGATGAAACTCTTTTTCTAAAAATTTTCATTATTTGAAGATTATTAATTTTAGGTTCACCAGCAAGACAAGTCTTCGGAATCAGCTGATAAATTGTCTCTGGTCAGAAGATTAACCAAACTTTCATATTACAGTTGAACTTCCGTAACCCGAACTTCTATAACTCAAGACCTCCATAGTTTAAACTCTTGAATAGGCGATAGCGTTTAGAATACAAATTTCATACACATTTCCTTCTATAACTCGAACTCTTGAATTGGCAATAGAAGTCAAATCGGATACAAATTTCCTTCCGTAAAACAAAATTTAAAATTTTACTATCGGAAGACCTGTGACGAGGAAAACCGTTCAAGTTATGTAAAACATCGAGTTAGATCGGCATAAGGTATCTCGTGACAACCATCTGCAGAAGGCTGTGTTTGGGTGCCGCATGATTTGACGCAAAAAAACCTTCTGGACCGAATCAACGCCTGCGATATGCTGCTGAAACAAAACGAACTCGACCCATTTTTGAAGCGGATGGTGACTAGCGACGAAAAATGGATCACATACGACAATATCAAGCGAACACGGTCGTAGTCGAAGGCCGGTGAATCGTCTCAAACAGTGGCAAAGCCAGGATTCACGGCCAGGAAGGTTTTGAGTTGGTTTTGTTGGTCATATGGGCAGACGCTTAATTCTACCATCTACTGCGAACAACTGGACCGTTTGAATAGGCGAGTGGCCAGAAGCGTCCAGAATTGGCCACCAGGAAGGGACCACACACTTCGTTGATGACTCGTCAGAAGCTACGGGAACTCCGATTGGAGGTTTTATCGCATCCACCTGTTCCTGTACATGGCGAATGCCCTTGGTGGTGTAAAGTTCAACTCGTAGAACTCAAAAGAGGCTCGTGAAAAGTGGCTGTCCGAGTTCTTCCCAAATAAGGAGGGGGAGTTGCCGTCTAGATACAAATAGATAATCGAACGAAACGTCAAATATTTGAACTAAATCCGATCAGTCTAACACTTTTTATAAAGCATTAAATAAAGAAAAAAGCGGAAGGGAGATATTTGCCAAACTAATATTTAAGGTCATGAACCGAATATTGGATATAGATGAAAAACAATTTTGTCAGTATCATGCATTGACTTTTGTGATCCATATAGTGTTAGGTATCGAAATAAGTTTGATGTATGTCGGAACCTGGGCCATGGCAGAATAACTAGAACTCTCCATTTCATTGCCTCAATGTTTTCTTTGTACAGGTGTAGCTTGTGGCTTAGACATATGTGGCTTCCGTCAGGAATAAATTTTCTTAAACAGCTCTCAATTATTATGACACATTAATATTAATGTTCATAAAGTAAGTAAACACTTTATAAACAATACTGAAGAGCATATAACACCTGCCGCACACCATGAGTGTTCGAAGGAAAACAAATTTCCAATTCACTTATTATGCTCTACATTCATTCAATTATGATTGATTGATAACTTGACGAGTGCACTTGCAACAAAAATATCCCGAAAAAAAATGGTGCTAATTCAGGTAAACAACCGAAATCAAGTGACATCTGACCTACTCATTCGTTATTCTACTATATAAAGCGTATTGAGCAGCTGGGCGCTTAAAACCAACAAAACACAAAAGTACAAAAATATAATAATAAAAGTTTCATGAAATCACTACAAAACTAACAACAAACAGGATGGAAATTGAGCACCTTAAACAAACGCCAAAAACAAACTTGGACAACAACACAAGCAAACAAACAAACAACTGTTGAATCTGAAACCTTTGCCTTCATCAGGTTTAGCACCAAATCCTCCATACTGTCGTTGATTACCGTTATGTATGCGTGCCACAATTAGGGCTAGCCAGGTGGACAAATGTGTGAGGTGTTGCTGTCGAGTGGGTGGTCTACCACCTGACTATAACAACAACAACAACACTATGGGTTAGTAAAAGTAAAAATAACCAGCAAAACATGCCAAGTTTAGCATTTCATTGCCAGTTGCGCAACACAGCGCCCTAAAATTGGGTGTGTGTATTAAAATTAGTTCGACCGGCGGACCCTGTAGTGGGTTGGCACGCAGCGACGCGGCATGGACTTATTCGATTTAACGATTATTTTGCACCGAGCGCAAAGTTTACGCTCAACAACTAGCGCTAAGCTTATTGAGCTTATTTATTTATGTAGAATAGCATATTTTGTACTTGTTGTTATTGTTTGTTACTTAACGCGAGCGACAATTTGAAACGCGCACCTACCACGCATGTACATACTTTTGGGAATATACACCAACATACACACACACACAAGCGTACGCACATATTTGATTTAATTAAAAATAATAAATTGGATATGAATGCGTGAGTAAGTGGCAGCAACGGCGTGTATGTGTGTATATGTTGGTGTATATTCCCAAAAGTATGTACATGCACACGCACGCTGGCTCTTTGCTGTGTTGAAGAAGAATTTGCGGCATGTTACTCATACGCCAGGCATGCAAATTACAGCATAATGAAATGACAGCAAATTTTTGGCGTAAATGAATTGATGGGCGGTAAATGGTGAGTGATGTGTATGGCGTTGGTGTTGGGTTTATTAGCGGGAGTTAATATAAATGGATTTATGGAGAGCATACTAAAGGAGAATAGTTTCAGAGCACACACACACAAAATATTTGTACTACATATTAAACGGGTTATTAAGTGCACAGGATATTTGAAATTAATTTAATTTAACTTTAATAAAATTTGAGTTCTTTAAAGAATTTTGTAAAAAAATGGTTTTTCTTTTTCAGATATGTTAATAAATTAGTTTCAAATGTATATATCGTATATATATATGTAAGCATTGAATAATTTTTAAAAATTAATAATAAGACAGGTATTTGGTCTTTGACCTGAAGACAACATTAATAAAATTACCATAATTTTTAATCACATCGAAATGAGCTCTTTTTGTTGCTTTACTTATATTATTCATTTACTCAGTTCAATCATTTATCTGAGGTTTCCTGGTCTTTATTTGACCTCTAACATATCCCTGCCTAAAAAATCAGGGGAAGTCCATTATGTAGGTGACAAGTCAATTATCTCTCTTTTTAATATATTTATATATTCAAGTGAAGGAACATTTTGTTGGTTTGTTGATGGTTAAAAAAAACGATCTGCCAGAGTTTTTCTTTTGAAATGATAGTCAAATCGATCGTCTTCAACGAAATTGTGGAGCATCACATTTAGAGTACCCAAATCGAAAATATAACTCAAGCGATAAATACATTACAATATGGGAATCATACTAAGGTGTTTTATTAAATATCAGTAATTCAGTTTATTTAGTAAAAGATAGTAGTTTTGAGTATAAAGAAAATATTTCACTAAATAGATTTCAAAAATATGATTGTTGAAGAGATTTTTAGGAAGTTCATGAAATATTACTGTATAATATATTTTTAAGAATGGGTGGCACCTCACTAATATACAATTAACCGCCCTCTTTTCGATTAAAACGCTTATTAAGATCGATTTACCAAACAAATTAAAGTAGATTCAATTTTTGATTGAATTTTCTCGACTCGAAAATGAAATGGAACTTTGCGACAAAGATCGTATTTGTAATTATATATATATATATATACGTTTTTTGTCTGCGAGTTGTTGTTCACTCCACACGACGGTAGATGTCGCTGCTAAAAATAGCAGTCAGCTGATGAAACTTACCAACTTCTTATGAAAAGCAAAAAACAAAAGTGTATAACAGCTGATTGGTTATCGAGTAGGCGGCAGTGTGAAGGGCACAAACTGGATTCTCAACCAAAATTTTAATTAATCAATTAATTTGGCTGTGTGAAAAGGCTATAAGTAATTTTATAAACATGTGAAAAAATAATAAATTTGGAAATAAAATATTTTCTATAGAATTGCCACCTATTTAGTTAAAAAAATCTTTAAACTACTTAAACGAACGTTTATAATATAGAATATTAGAATATTTAAAATCTAATCTAGTATCTAGTATCTTACAAGTAAATAATAAATCGAGAGAAATCGAGAGTTTTTATTAAGAATTAGGAGATTACCACCCAAAAGCAGGGATGGATGTTATGTAGGTCATTACTATATTATGTTGACTGTTATCTTAGAAATTAATTAAACAATTATGCTAAGGATCTTTAAACTTTTTTACTTATTAACTTTAGCAAATACGAACCCTGGAAACATATGATGATTTTGAGGGAAACAAACATTAATAGAGAGCTTTAGTACGATGTCTTTAGAATGCCTTGCAATAAATGAATATCTTATAATTAATAA
This sequence comes from Zeugodacus tau, assembly GCA_031772095.1. NCBI lineage: Eukaryota > Metazoa > Arthropoda > Insecta > Diptera > Tephritidae > Zeugodacus > Zeugodacus tau. The sequence goes on from CM062652.1 coordinate 26,990,944, forward strand.
AAGTACATGAAATGAAAATAACTAACGCCGAACATTGACATAAGCGCAGGGTAAGAAGAAATGGCGTATAATAAATCATTGGTTCGAAACACGACTTCAACCAGTTTTAAAAGCTGTTAGTGCTAACTAGTGCTCTGATAAATCTACATTCTAGAATTGTATTACTTAATAATTGTTTATTTATCAAAACACTTACGTTCTTTTACGCCAGCGCTGCACATTCTTCAAATCACCCGCAAGCATTCTACTCTTGTTTGTGTATGTATTTATGTGTGTAGTTTATTGGACGCCTGTGAGTCTCAACAAAGAAATCACTTTTGTGCATGTATTTTAAGCTTTTGTAGTAAATTAACTAGTTCTAAAGGCGATAGCAGTTTGTGTTACGCATTGGAATAGTTTATAATTATTTTGTTTATTATTAAAATTTTTTTAAATTTTATTAGACCTTTGTGGATAGTGATTTTTTTTTCATAAAAATTACTTATGTTTCTTTATAAAATTGTAACTAAATGGCATCCTCCAGCAAATTTTCAAAATTAAATTTTTTTTATTTAATTTTTTTTTTGTATTAATATTTTTTTAATTTATTTAAATTTAATAATTAAATTTCCACAATTAAATAATTTACGCCTCACCACGTTTCCACAATTCATTGAGTAATCACTGCACTCCCATACATACACACATGTAAGCACTTACTACATACCATTATTATCTCCACAACTTAAATCACTCTATAAAAAAATTCTTACTCAATTAAGCTTTGTGCTAGCACATTTAGATTATTTTTATTTCAAAATCACTAAAAATTTTATTGCCTCGAAGTTTGTTTTTTTTTGCTTTTTACTCGGTTTTATGCCCCAACAGCCTCACACAAACGGCGGACACTAACTGGCCGGTCAGCTGTACAGTATTCAATGCACAGAAAATTGATAAAATTGCATTGGAGCATTTGATGAGAGCAAGAGAGAGATTAAATCTGGCTAAAGACATACATATATACTCTGGTTCCAACAGAGATTCCAAAAATGGTAAGTTCTCTGTTATCAGTCGAAGATCGCTGTTAAATAACAGAGAACTTTTGTTAACAGACTGTTAAAAGTACAGCAGCTTTTCCAATATATGAGAAATATAAGCTGGAAATGGTTTGTGTCCAGACTAGACTAGAGAATGGTGTGGAAAGATACTATAATATGTACTGTTAGGTGAAATAATAACGGAATATTTTCAAAAAATCCGAACATATTTAATTTTTCAACTAGCGAGCAATATTTTTAAGAATATTAAGGTCCAAACCATGATCTGGGTTCAATATAAATCCAAATCACTGTCATTAAGCGAATGTCATGTGTTATAACAGCCCTATAAATTGATATCTCCACAACATTGTAAATATCTAAGTCCCTTTTTAAATTCCAGCCAAATATATAAACCCAATTTTTTGTCGCATAAATTGCAAGAAATCGCTTGAAAGTTGTAAAAATACCGTTAAGCAGTAGAGAATTATACGATAAAAGTGGAAAAGTCAGTTTAGCACGCAATCAACTGTTGAATATATTGCGCTGTGGGTGTGTACACGACGGACATTTGGCTTGTGTCAAGCCGGAGTATTGGTGTCATTAACTTTTTTCATTGTTCTTCTTTAGATGAGTATACATAGGTTAGGATAACACACACAGAGAAACACTCACATCTAAATATATATTCATCTACCCTCAATTACGAACTTTTGATTGTGTGCGGTCAGTTGGTCAGCGTTTGGCAATAGAAAAAGGATGTCAAAGGAAGTACGCAAAAGTAGGTGGCTCAAAGTGTAACGATTATGCGATTACTATTATACAACGTTGGATAACGGTATGTATGTAAATATGTATGCTATGTACGCTGACATCGACAACAATGTAAGCATTTCATTTGACAATTTGTGGACCTTTACACGTCTACACAATAACTGTATATACACATGTACAGATACTGTTAGGCACATATCATAATATAAATATGCAAATGAGGGGGGTTATATACATATGTGCAAATTTAATTATGGCAACTTAGTATATAATCAATAGAATTTAATTCGGTTTCTTTGAAATGAAAGCTAACAGAAGAAATTTTGATTCTTTATTAAAGGCTGGACTCTGAAATAACGTCAAAATGTAAATAATGTTACGAATATTTCTTGAAGGCATGCAGAAACTGATAATTTCGCATCAAGTCTTCAATAAAGATTAATTTGAATCTTCTAAGCTACAAAATATTTATATATAAAATCAAATAAAAAATCGTTCCCTGAAAAGTATATACATAGCTACATACAGTTCAAAAATGGATTATGGAGCTTTAAGGGTTAATTAATTTATTTTAAATAAATCTAAATCCATTTCTATGGAGCCGAATAGATGTTTCTATTGGAACGTATTGAACTCCCATAGAGGGAGTAGAGGTAGAGTAATTTGAAATAATTCTGTTCAATCCTGATTGTTCCACACATAATCGAAATTCTTCGAGAATATCAATATCGGATGAGAAAATAAAAGTCCAGATAAGCAGGTCGTAACGCTATTCATTAAGTTACAGCCCTTTTGGTTAGATCAGTAAGGTATACATAAACGGAATCAAGAGATCATATGAACTGCCTAAATCCAGACAGTCACTGAATGAAGCCGAGGTGAGTTCAGGTCCATAAAAATACGAGGTTTCAATTATATTAAATTCATAAATGGCTTGGGTAAAATAATAATTAATCCTTGACAGCGGGCATGAAAAGCGTACGTATATTAGTCTCTATCCCATAAATTTAATTGAAAAGAAATCGTATAGAAATAAGAAAACACAATCTCCTTTTAAAAGATGTATGGAAAGAAAATGTTTAATGATTTTCCTCAGCACCGACAGCGACTTAATGAAAAGTCTACTATGGTATTTTATATTACAGTCGACGAATAACGTGCGAACCACTATGAAATTTTATTTAATGAGCATTCAATTTAATAATACATTGTTGGAGAATTTTGTGTATGATTTCTATAAAACAGTAGAAGATGCAGCAAAACTCCCAAAAAAATAATAAGCAAAAGTATGGAATCTCAAATAAATTGTCTCTCTAAAGGTCTGAAGGTGAAATTTAGTAGTACGAAGAAGATAAATAAATACTTTTTATTATGGGGTCTGTCTCATAGCGTACATTAGTCGAATATATTATTGAAAGAGGAAGAGAGATCTTATATCTCTTTGAAAAGAGCACATCTTTATCTTGCCTTGTTTTTTTATACTCTCGCAAAAAAAGTTGCTAAAGAGAGTATTATGGTTTTGTTCACATATTTGGATGTAATTTTTTTGGAAAAGTGGGCGTGGCCCCGCCCCAAAATCGGTTATTTACATATATATCGCAAACCAATGAAGCTACATATATAAACCAAACTTTCTGCAGGCGAGTCTCTTACGTATCCCACCGCACACAATGAAAATAGTTGAAATCGGATAATAACCACGCCCACCTCTCACACAAAGGTTAGTTTGAAAATGACTAAAAGTGCCCACCTCTCACACAAAGGTTAGTTTGAAAATGACTAAAAGTCACTAACGAACAACGTCAGAAGCACTAAATTTCACAGAAATAATAGCAGAAGGAATCTGCGTTCAGATTTTTTTACAAAATGGAAAATAGGCGTGGCATCGCCCACTTATGAGTCAAAAACCTTATCTCTGGAAGTACTCGACAGATTTCAATGAAACTCGAAATATAATATTTTCCTGACACCCTGATGACACGTTTGGAAAATGGATGAAATCGGTTCACAACCACGACAACTTCCCATATAACTCAATTTTGAATTCCATCCGATTCCTTCACTCTATAAGATATACATAAGGAACCAATGAAGATAGCGAAATAAAACTTTACACAAATACTGTATATGATCTGTGGCATCACTAGTGAAAAAGTTGTCGAAATCGGACTATAACTTTTCAAATCCCCGGATATCGAATATGTGGAACTCAGCGCCTAAGGGTAAATTTTAACCGAAAATATGGGTAAATCTCTTAGATAATTTAATGTAATTCAGAGGAAATTGTTTTCTTCTAATAGTGTTCTGTTCCAAAAATTATTAAAATCGGATCATAACATCTCCTAGCTCCCATATACCTAATTATAGGTTTTTCAAAAATACGGTGGATTTTATTTCGCATATATGTATTGGTTAATATGTGAGCTATATTAGCAAAATTAAGTGAGCGTATAGTCTTGGATATAGTGCACCTTGCTGGTGAAAATGAATGAAATCGGTTCAGGAATTAACTCAGCCCTCATATACTCTATATGACGATTTTCGTTATTCTATTAAACTTTATGCCGAATTTATGGGTTAATTTGAATGTTATCTTAATAAAATTTCTTCAATAAATTGCGAGAGTATAAAATGTTCGGCTACATCCGAACTTAGCCCTTCCTTACTTGTTTTGTTATACTTTCAATACTTGTTTTTTTAATGGAATCATTTGTACTTTCGGGGAAAATGGGTTGCAAGAGTAATACACAAAAACACATGTGAAGTTTGGAATATGTGACTTTGAGCTAATTTTCCTAGAAATTCAAATTAAGGCAATATTTATTTTTGTATTAGTCATTTAGATTGTCTCAGCTGCAGCACTTGGATGAAAAATAAAAAAAGGTTTATGCTGACTGATATTTGGTACACACTAAACTTGGAGTCATATAACAAATATATCGCAGATAAATTTATAATGGGTAGTAATTTACTTCTACGTTTAGATAATAAGCATTTACATGACTGCTAGGTTTCTGGCCAAGCTTCTCATCCTATTGGTATTAAATATTCAGAGTCGGATACTACTTTTAATTTTAGGGAAAATCAATGTGTTGCCTTAGAAACTTTCTGTAAGGAGTGGCCATCTTACTAAAAAAGGTCTTTCGACCACTAGTTCTAGTTCTATTCTAGTTTTAATTCAAGTTCTATTTCTAGTTTTAGTCTTCTTTGTGATTTGAACCTACTACTCACCTAGTGTAGGTCACACTTTAAGTACACTCGTCTCCAGCTGCTGATTAAATAAATGTAGGTGGATATATTACAGCAGTCATTTATGTAGATTAAAACAAATTATCTGATATCCCCGCGGTGATAGCAAACTGTTTTGTTTATCAACCAAATATCTGCATAGTTATTCAACTGTTCTACATATAATATACCAATAAATATAAAACTATGTTTGTCTACCTACGAATCATTGAATAAATGAGCAATGTGCACTGATTGCCAGATCAACGCTGGCACACAAGCAATAATATCGCGTCACTTTACGAGTCCACATTGTCTCGACTTGCTAGTGGAGATGTGCTTAATTAAATCAGTGTGCACTTGCTTTAAGTGCCCAAGGTATGGTAAATATACAGATTATATAGATATCTACCGGAGATAAATGTGTATGTAGGTATGATTGTGTGCCGAAGATATGTAGGTGTGACGGCATAGCACTTGATTGGCCGTGCGAAATGCCACACGCCGCAGGAACTGTCTTAATTTAACTCAGGAAATGAGTGGTTACCAAATTGCCAAGAGAATTTCTTAAGTATCCAAGCAAAGGCGAATGCTGTGCACAGAAATACAAATATATATTTATATACAAAGTTATATACATCTTTACATTTATATAGAACTGGGCACTTAAGTCGAATTCGCACATTCTTACTTACATACTTACATACATATATGTATCTATGTATGAAAGCAGATATGTTTTAAAGGGGACAATGTGGAAAAAAGTATTTTAGGTTTGACACATTTAATGGCTAAATTTTCAAATGGACCTTGACAATTTTCACTATGGTTAAATTATATACAGTTATGTGCAAAAATGTAGCAGTAAGTAATTTAAAATATTTATTTTAATTAGTTTTCCAAATAGACGAATATAAATATAAAAAGTCCATAAGATGTAACGAGCATGTTTTCACCGCCAAATGTCAAATATTTGTTGAGAATAGGTTTCTATGATAGATTTGTTTTGGAAAAACATCGGTAACTCCACTGAAGAAGTTCCAAAGATCTAAATATACCTCTCTCCCTGATTATCCGAAGGTCAACTGGAACTCATATGTTCTGAGAGATCGGTGAAGTCATACTCCGGATTTTCTTGCTGTTTGTCTTAGAGAAGAATACCTTAAACTGATAGGTAAATAGCAATGGGATTGGAAATTTATAATGTCTAACTCCAAGGTCTTTAAATCTGAAATTATTTAGATAACGAATCTACAAAAAGAACGAAGAGACCTTAACGTCTCAATTGACTGATTTTAAGTGCATTTTATTCAGTCCTTCTTTCTACTGTCATAAATTTCCTTTCCCATAGTCTTTCTATTTTCATATTCTGCTTTTATTTCGCACACAACTGTTTGCGTCTTATTTTATTAGCTTCAAGTAGATAATTGATTATTTCCACTTACTTTTCTTCATCCGGTGGTGGTGGCATATCGTTTGTTGTTGGTGTCCCCGGTGGCGATTTTTCGGCTTCCATCATAGCAAGTGGTGCTTCTGGCGGTGGCAGTGGACTAACAGAATTCGTATCCATACTACAGCAAGGAATCTTGATGGCTTATAAGATGCGACGTTGAGTTGTAAAAAGTGTGGTTTGCTGAAAGAGAGAAAACAGGATGGTTTTTTAAATGATTTTGTGTGAAAAGAATGACTTTGATAGGTAATGGTAATTTGGAGGAATAAAAGGGATTTTTAAAGCTATATACTTAATTTAATTTGTTATTATTCAAGTTGTCTTCTGTTACAATGAGACAATGAAGTTCCAGGTGGAGTATAATAATATAGATTAGAGTTTAAATTCAGAATTCCTCGAATCCATATAGGACCTAAAGAAGATAGACAGTTGTCGTAGAAATATGGAGAGGTTTTCCAAAAAGTTGGCTAGACAGTAGCATAAAATGGAAACTTTGATTACCGAATCTTCGGAAACTCCAACTTAAATTGGTAGATTCTGATCTATACTCCTAGGTAAGAAACATCCATTCCAAGATGCTACAATAAGTCCCTCTCTTTACACGTTGATTCCTAACGGCCTTCATAACGGAGTATTCAGGGCACAAATGTCACTATCAAGGACCTCAATGTATGGACTTTCATATTATAGAACACGACGTGAGTTCAGAACCTCGACTTTCATCATTCAACTTGAACTTATGTACAATATAAATGTAAGAGGTATGGTCTGTTATGAAACTTTGACTTTTGCATTTTTCCTCAGCCCAGAATAGTACTTCACCCAACTGAATAAGCACTATAAACTCCCTCAGAGTATTTCACAGCGTGACAACGTATATTTTTTCACGCATTCTTCTAAACAATAAACCACTATATTTTGCTAATACTTCCGAGTATTTGCAGAAACCTACAATCACCTCTACATTTCATTCTCCAGCCCCTAACCCAACTCCTACACACTTCTCCTTCAATATCACTGATAGCAGCGAATCCAGACGCCTCCATTGTAAGGCAAGCAACTTCAGTACGGTCACGAATATAAGTAAGAGCACTCTCATTCACTCACTCGACGGTTCTGTAGTGCGAAGTGTATTTGCAAGCGCCGCTATTCCATAAATTCAGCACCAAAGTACACAATGGCAAAAACACTAGCAAACACTCATGTACAGATTGGGCGATTTATGAATGCAATTTTATTGCTTTCCCCACAGTTTTTCCCTTTTTTGTTGTAGTTCTCCTGTGTGAAATTGGGAAGCCAATAAAGAATAAAGTGCTTGGAATCAGCAGGGTGTCACGCTGCGAAAGTGAAGATAGTGGCATCTCGTAACGACACGTAGGGAATAGAGTGCCGGAGAGTGTGTAGGAAAAATTTGAGAATTTCCACTAAACTATTGGGAAGTTTTGTCATCTTCCAATAGATATTTTTGCTCTTAAGTGTTGATTAAATGAATTAGAAGGCTATAACTATTTGAGACTTAAAGTTGTGTTAAAAATAACGCCCTTGAAAGGAGCATAAATTTACGATAAAATATTAAGGAATAATACTTATTTTTATGATGTCTCCGAAGACTCTTCAACGTGCAAAAGTTAGTTAGATTCGAATGCAATGGAATTTTTAAGTTTGTCCGGATTGGATCGCAAGAAATGGCAGATTTATATGGTCTTCTTTTAGATAGCTTCACTTTTAGGAATCTAACTTTAAATAGAGTTCAGAGATACAACGTCTTCTTTGATAATTTCTTCGATCCACTCCTCAGAGTAAACAATTATATGACTATTAGACTATAAGAGCAGAGCAGGGAACTGTAATTTTGTAAACTCTATTCAGGAGAATAGTCTAATAAGTTATATGACATCTTCTTCAATTAAATCAAGAAATCGATTCTTTAAAGTAACGGGAATAGGTTCAATATGCCACACATAAAAGAAAAAGAGTGGGAGAATGACAGAGAGATATTCAGTACTTCGGAAAAGAACTTCGGAATTATATTGAAATGAAGAAAGCTTCTTCTAAAACTTGGTATAAGGAGTTGCAAATCCCTCTCACTCATTTATGTAGAGTAAGAACTCTCTTCCCTGTTAATTTTTCCCAGTAGGGTGTGGTACAAATCAAATGTCGAAATCATTTAGGTAATAAAAATGTGCGTGCCCGCTTAGATACCGTTGTGTAATAGAGTTACGTATGATAGATATATGTGTATGCCCGTGTGAGAACGTTGTAATGTTTATTGAAGTAGCTTTGATGCTCCATCTGCGTGCAGCTGGAGTGAGATACAGAAACATGCGAAATGTGGCAATAATAAAAACAAGCCAAATTGTTATGGACAATAAACGCAGGTTGCATACAAAGAATTTTGTAAACACATAAATTATTTTCGTAAGAAGTTCAACAGGGAGAAGATGTATCCGCACACAATTTTTTAAGTAAGGAAGTATCTGTTTCGAAAATATTTGTAACAATAAAGGTTTTGTAGGAAGAAATGCAAATTGTCTATTGATTGATAATATATTTCTAAAATGGTAAGTTCAAGAGATTATGAAACTTCAATCTAAACTATACACACATCACCTACTACTGGAGTCAATGATCGGCAACCATCTGTCAAAACAATACTTCGAAGAGAGCAATGCACTGCCAACGCCATATCATCGAAAAACTATTTCGAAATGCATTTGAGTTTGTTTGTATGTATGCAAATCCCATTTCTATTGGAAATTCTATTTTCCGCAATGCTTTCATGTCTTCTTACCGCTGTGGGGTGTAGGTGTAGACGCACACACGTCACGAAGAATTGGCAGCTGACAGTGTCTTTGTGCCAATGCTGTCGTTTTTCTAAGTTTCTTTGTTGGTAATTTCAGCTGACAGCAAGCGCCAGTGATAGACACTTTAACTGATACTTCCGAAAACAGTATTTTATACGAAATTCTCAAAGGGTTAGAGATGAAGCTGAGGGGATTGTGTGTCTTAAAAAAAAAATACAATTTCAAAGGGAAAATAAAGTAGTTTTTTGAAGAAAATTTTAAAATAATGCTCTGTCAAATTAATGGTCATTCTTCTCTACATTTTTTCTGGACCAACATTTTCTGATCAAAAATTGTTCTACTAAAAATCCTAAAAAAATCCAGATAAATATCATGCTCAAAGATTCCACACTTATGTTGAAGATGATAACAAATTAAGAAGATCGTTCTCCCAAAACCAGTGTCAAAAAATTATGTAATTATAATTATTATCTCCCAAAACCAGTGTCAAAAAATTATGCAATTATTATTAACCACAAATTTATCAATGAAACCCAGACATTCAGAGATTCACTTTTAACCAATGAAATGAATAAAACCAAGTCTCAATTTATCTCCACACTATCTTCGCGTATAAACTCACTTGTTTAAGTGGACTAATAAAGTAAGGCACGTTGCAAGTGTCGAATGGAGCAAAGCAAATGATAAAAAATGCACATTCATTCACATAAGCGCTGCATAATCCGAGTTTCGTATGAAAAGCGGTTGATCTTTTTGGCACATCACGTTCAGCATTAGCTATGCTATAACACCTTCGATTGGCGTAAACACTTGATTTTTATGTTTGCACAGATAAGTTACATAACGTTTGGTAACTTGTAACTTATGTTTATGTGACATAATATTTGAAAATCTACTCGTTTCAAAGTAGTTTATATTTGATATGTTTACAATAAAATTGAAATAATACATTTATCACATATAAGCGATATTGGTACAAAAAACAAAGGTGGCGTAGTGGTCGATAACTAAAAAGAATCTCTTCTTGAAGTAACCAGTTTGAATGACATGTGTGAAAATGAATTTTTTTTCCAGTTAGAGATAAGGAATTATCTCTTCTAACTCGTCCAGCTGTTAAATCTTTGCATTGGAGACAGTCTATCAGAACTCTTTCTAATAAAAATATAGAAAGTCTCTTGATATTCTATTCAATAAAAACACTGATCGATATGAAATATTGAATAATTGGTATTAATTTAAATCTAATAACTCTTTGATCTTCCTAAGCAACTATAACATAGACAGTAATAATGGTAAACTATTTATTTAATACCCAAGAGTGAGTAAAGTGAACAACCCATCGAAACAGAACATTTCTTGAGTCTTTCTCATATGTATATCTACCCACACTGCTCTTCAAAGCAGTAAATGTAAATCGAATGTAAATATAATTATTCACTTATCTGCATGCAGAGTCTACAAAATTCATACTATTAATAATTAAGTTATAAAAGTACTCGGTACCAAGTTGAATTTAATTCATACCACAATCTACATACATATGGAAACAGAAAAATTAAAGGCATAGCGACATTCTGAACAGAGTTAAAGTAAATGCCTATAAATCAGATTACATTATCCCAGAGTTAGACTTCAATAGAGAATTCCAGGTGAGGATACCCTCTAGACGAGAGTGGAGAAGAGGCATAATAAGGGAGGAGAATACTATAGCAGTCTATACCGACGGGTCCAAAATGGACTGCGGAGTAGGCACAGGTATATACTCGGAGGATCTTAACTATTCACGCTCCTTCCGTCTACCGAACTTGGCTAGCATCTTCCAAGCAGAAGTACTGGGCATAGAGAAGGCCTGTGAAGCTCTATTGGTCAACTACCAGAGGATACAAAAAGCAATTATTTATACAGATAGTCAAGCGGCGCTCCTGGCCTTAACGACGCCACTAACTAACTCCAGCGTAGTCCACAACTGCAAGAAGGCATTGAGCAATCTGAAAGGCAAAGTACAATTAGACTTAGTCTGGGTTCCCGGCCATAGGAACATCTTCGGTAACGAAAGGGCAGACGAGTTGGCAAAAGCAGGAGCCGTTCTAGACGAATCCGAAGCTGAGCCAATACTATGCCCTCTAGGAACGATCAAAAGAGAGCTCAACATTCAATTGGAACAATTAGCAGAGAACAGATGGAAGAATACAACAAAATATAAAATAGCTAAACAGACATGGCCAAAATATGATAAGGCTAGATTATTAAATTATTATTAAATATTATTTTTATTAAATAATATTTATTTATTAAATAGGTCCAGGAAAAGTATTTTCAGACTTACAGCTACTCTAACAGGTCATTGGCCATTTGGAGAACATGCAATGAAAATGGGTATACCCTATAATAACATTTATCGAGGCTGTGAACTGGAGGGAAATAAGGAAACAATTTTCCATTTTCTCTGTGAATGTCCATCCCTATCGCAGATACGACAAAAGACACTAGGAAGCCATCAGGCATTAAGCCTTGAATGGATATCAACTAAAAACATATCGGATATAAGTAGTTTCATCGAAAACACAAAGTGGTTTGAACGGAAAGATGAAACGGGACAACAATAAATTATAAGGTCTGCGAACAGTGTATCAAAATGGCACATCTAGTGCTAATTGGGCCATAAAATGATATGGCAGCACTCATACCTAACCTAACATACATATATAACTTACAGACAATCATTAGATGCATATACCCTATAATATTGCCTGTTAATTGTTTCATTGTGCTACAAATATGAAAAAAATAAAATAAAACATTAAAAACAATAAACACGTAAGAAATGGAACTAATGTAACCAAGAATTATCCGTCATTTTGATATTTCCGTACTGCAGCGGATATCCGTCGACGTACTTCTTGCACTGCCACCTTTACAGCGCATTCGTTTGTTCTGCTTATCATGCAGCAAGATGAAGCGGCCGGAATATATTTTGCATTTTTACGTAAGAAATACCCGAAATCACACGATTTATCTTTTGCAATATGCGACACATTTAATTGTTGTATTTCCGAATAAAAGACCGCACATTAAACTAAATTTTACACAGTTTTATACAGTTTTCAATGAACATTATTTTCACAGCTCAAACTCTTTCTGACAGCCGCGCGGAAACTGTGGAAGCCAGCATAATGAAACAGCGGATGTAGAGTTGCAATTGCGTGTGGAATATGATTAGTGCGAATTTATATTGGATAATAATAAGAAACAGTAAAATTTAAGTTAATTTGCAAAAATTCTTAATAAGTATGAAAATAGAAGTCTCTATTGCTCGTAAAATATTGTTTTCTATAGGAATATTTTTTTTACAAAATTAAAAAAATTCAAATGGAAAAAAGAAAAAAATCAATTTTATTTTAATATTTTTATTTCAGCTTATTATAATTGTAGCCAATTAATCTAAATACAAGTTCAACATATTTATTGATACGTGTATTAACTTTTGATTTTCAAGGATGATTTGCAGATCATCAACTGGAGTTACGTTTATGTTTCTTTAGAAAAATCATAATACATAAACAAATACAAAAAAAGTTTGTTATTACTTATAATATCATTAAGCTATACAAAAACGATCCCCAGCCTGAAAAGGATTATTTACAAATTTTCAAAATTTAATGAAAGATTTATTTTACAATTAAAATAATTAATTTCACAATTTTAAGTAAATATATAGAATTAAATAAATATATATATGTACATATATTTATATATATATTAAAAAATAAAATGTTTTTCTAAAATAAATGCAATATCTAAAATATTTAAAAGTCTCCACATTACAAATGCAACCCTACCGCTACTTCCCATATGTTCCACAACGCGCCAGTTTCCGCAGTTGTCAACGAGTGATGCAGCAATTTCACAGCTTCAAGTGCAAATCGGAAATATTCGTGTTTATTTCTACTAATTTGTGCGCTAAATTAACTATTTTGCTAATTAAAGTTATGCCTGAACCTTTATTTATATAAAAATGTAAAAGAAGCAGTGCGGTTAGTGTTTTTAAAGAAGTAAATAGTTAATAAAGTAAAATATAATGGAAGTGCTCGCCTGCTCTTCCGTTGTTCGTACGGAAACGAGCGTGTGTGTGTTGAATTTCGTTTGTATGAAATACATTCAATTTGCTTTCTATAGTTCGCTTATCAATATGTTTTATCAGTGCTATATAATATTTAATATATTAACTATTAAATATGTAGTTTGCAATTTACAAACTCAAAAACTATTAAAATTTATGTGGCCAGCATTTTGGCAGAAAGTGAAAACAAAGTTGAAATGTACAATGCCGGTAATTCGTGAACAAGCGTCAATGTCAAATGGCCCAAATTCGTGTTGCTTTGTTAAATTTATATTAAAATATTTAGTTGTGTTGTAGTTTAAAAAAAAAATTGTTAAGTGTTGTACTTATTCGAAGTTGTTTTGTTGTTATTTATGCCGGTAATAGTGAACTAAATGTGAAACAAGCGGCTCAAGTGCTTACAACAAGAACTGCGTACAACACAAGCAGCGAACATTCTTTAGCGAATGAATTTTCGAGATCGCGAAGCAGTAAATTTAAGAAACTTTTTGCTGAAATATTTGGTAAGTCTGGTTTATTATATTTTTCAAAATGTATATTATTGTTGATGTTTATATAACCTTACTAGATGATTTGACTTTTATAAAAACGATATATATATGCAATAAATAAATGTGTGTGTAAATCACTTGGCAGAGTGCGCGTGAACGAACAATCCAATTTAAGTCTGATGATCTTCTCCGTGGTTATTTTCAACGGTCATTTTCTATTACTTTTAAGTAAAATGTTTATACATTATGGTCGCCTTCAAAAGAGTTCCCATTCAATATTATGCACTAATGCCAGTGCTTCATCCAATCTTCGAAACACTCCTCAAACTCGATTTTTGTGATAGCCTTTCGTTCTTTCAGCGATTTCTCATATGCTGACAAAACGACACCTCTTTAAAGTTCTCTTAATTTTCGGAAATAGGCAAGGGAAAGTCACACGGAGCCACATATGGGGAATATAGAGGCTCGGGCATCGTTACGGTATTTTTTTTGGTCAAGAATTTACGAAAATTTGCCTATTATTTATATCACATGTTTACGCTATAGACACAAATACCGTTATACATATATATAATTTTTCATTTTATAATGACACTCTTGATTTTCAACTATCTTTTCCAACTGTCTCGAGATTTGCGCACAAAATCGGAAAGTAAAATGATATTACTTTCACAAGTAATTTTCTATTCACTACAATTTTTTTCTTTTTCAAGTTTTAATTTCCGTATTATATCCCGAATTTAAATTGCGTGCGCTCGTAAAAACTCTGAAGATTACTTTAGAGTCATAAATTTTGCAGTTTTTATTTGCATTCGGAAGCTGCGTTGCGTTTTGGCGTTGTGCGGTTACCGCAGTTGCAATTGTTATGGCTTATTGCTGACTTTGCCGTTATGAATGCACAAATTCAAGTATACTTATGGAATATACATACGTACATAGGCACATACAACCACATGCATTTAAATATTATTTTATTTGCTTGGCGAGTGCATTGCACTCTTTTAGATATCCGTTCGCCGGGGCCAAACTCTCTAGCGCCAGCCGCATATGCAAGCTGCTGCTTTTGAGCTTTTTATTTGCTATTTTCTATTTTTTTTGTGTATATGTCTTTACAATTTCATTTGTGCATCCAGTTTGTGGCCTAACAGTTGCAGCGTCTAACTCGTTATCTGGCAATTGGTCAATTATTTTTGGCATCTCACATTTGGACACGCTCTTTACTGGCACCTCAATCAATTTGGCATGCTTTTGTAGGTGCTTTTGGGTGCATACACGAGTGCATACGATTTAACTTAGGCGGAGTTCAATGATGTAAATTTCCTCTATAGATTGCCAATAAATAGTGGAGTGCCAATGTCTATTTCATTTAGATTGGCTTAAATCGCATATTTTGCAGTTCATTCATTCAATTATGTAATTTACTTGGCGTTAAATATTCGCGCGTGATTATGTATTTCAAGTGATTTCGATATTTTTTAGAGAAATATAATAAAGCTTGACACTTAAAATAGTATGGTAGAATTACTCAAGTAAAGTTTGGGGAGAAATTAAGTACAATAATTTGAATATTTAAAATCTGCTGTCATCTATTTAAATACTGGTTCCTTTAAGGGAAATTTAGCAATACCAAAAAATAATTTTGTGTTCAAAAAATAACGGGAATTTTGAAATTTTTCATGAATTCTTGTACATCAACAATACTCTAACAATGACTCAGTCTCCATATTCGCCAGCCATGACTCCATGTGACTTTTTCCTACTTCAAAAAATGAAAAGAACATTAAAGGACCGTTGAGTTTGAAAAGTGTTTCGACGATTGGAAGAATTGGGACTATTTTGAAGGCAACAGCATTAATGTAAACGATGTTTTCCATTATTTGTTGAACACACCTCGCAGGTTATCCTCATCCGCTTATTCTACTTTTCTATAATATCTTTCTCTGATCAATATCTGCTGCAATATTCACAAATATTTCTTTGTTAAAAAATTAAAAAAAAAACTAAATTCCCGTTATTTTTTTAACACACCACGTATGTCATCCCCATCTATTTTATGTATATTTCCATAATCACTTTCACTAAACTATAATTCACAAATATTTCTTAAATACAATGTCAAACAATACTGCTTTAATGAAATAAGCAAATAATCGTTTGCCAAATTAACCATCATATTCAAAGAGTTCATGATTGCATAATGATTTTCTCAAAATTTCACATTAAGCCAAGCTCACAAGCATTGCATTCAATTGGCTCTAACTGCATCGACATTGAATTAGTTAATTACGATTTCTTATTGCATTTGAATTGTAGTAAATTGTTGCCAGTTGACTTGCCGCAATTTGGTATATCTACATACTCACATTTGACTGTATGACATGCGCATATTTACATATCGACACACACATGCTTTACCGCTACTTTTCGCTTTCAATCAATCACTTAACGACCCGTCTGAGTTCGTACTTAAGCATGACTTCACGTATGTATGTTTGTATGTATGAGGTATGAGAACCCTAAGAGTGCAACGACCCAGCTTATACTCCCTCAGCATTTCCACTATTCACTCTTATTAATTTAATTCATCGTTATAAATGTACTGCATAAGCATAGCAGATATACTCGTATGCAGATATTTATAGATTCCTATCTACGTATGTCGACAATTTCAGGTAGTTATACAAAACAATGTTTTTTGTTCATTTCAAAAATAATTTATTTTGGTCCAAGGAGATTTGTTTCAGCTAATATTTAAAAATTAGATCGCGTAAATGGGCACCTTTAGCTTTGACAGCTAAATGCACTCTTTTTTCGACATTTTCCATGACTTTGGCCAATGTTTCGGATGATATGGCGGCTGTTTCACGTCGAATGTTGGCTTTCAGTTGAGCTAAGGTCTTTGGCTTATTAGCGTATACCTTGGATTTCAAATAACCCCACAAATAAAAGTCTGGTGGCGTCAAATCTGGTGATCTCGGTGGCCAGTCAACATCACCATTTTTCGATATCAATCGCCCGGGGAAAAATGGTCGCAATAAATTGATTGTTGGTCGAGCTGTATGGCATGTAGCCCTGTCCTGTTGAAACCAGAAGTTATCCATGTCATTTTCGCGAATAATGGGTATCACAAAATCCGTTATCATGGCTCGATAACGCTCACCATTGACTGTTGCGTGGCTCCATCATCGTCTTTCGAAAAATACGGTCCGATGATCATATTCGCGCAAACACCGCACCAAACTGTTACTTTTTGGTCGTAAAGAGGCTGTTCTTCAATTAATTGAGGATTTTCGGTGGCATAAAATCGGCAATTTTGCTTGTTTACGCCTCCATTCAACGAGAAATGTGCCACGTTGAGTTAACACAATTGAAAAGTTATTTTGAATATAAAGCTGAACAATTTCAGCGCGTTCTTTTGGAGTGTACTGTTCCATGGTATAAATTGTCTTCGAATGACGCTTCTAACGCGGTATGACATTAGCCGATTTGTCAGCGCTGTTAAAAGTTACAGCGTTGCCAGATGGGTCAACTTTAAATGGCCTACCCTGTATATGAGTATATACTACATATATGTATGCAGTATGCACAAACGTAGTGAAATATATGCAAACAAGTGTATAAAATTAATATCAAGTGTCAGTAATGTCAATTGATTTCGGTGAATTGAAGGTAGCACTTATTCGAGTAACAAGTTGTTGTTGAAAAAATCTGAGATTGTCTATATACTAACTAATATATTTTTGGTGTCATGAAATATTTTATTTTATATATTAATTTTCTAAATATATATTTACCTGGTCAAGATATAAGCTATTTCAAGATTTATTTGCCATAACTCATCAATTATTTAAACATTACTCGGAAGAGTTATCGAGGTTATAAATATATAAACAACGAAAACACTCTTTAACCTATTTATATATGTATATTTAGCGATTTGTACAGTATTTGATTTGGTATACTTTTTCCTTTTATCATCCTTCAATCATGCAAAGAAATTCCTTACATACTATTGATGCATAGATCCTGATTAAAAAAAATGGGCGGAACTAATATATTACCCAACCCAAACAACTGGGGTTTTAAACCCGAACCTCTCTATCTCCATCTACAGATATCAAAATAAAATCTGACAGTAAACAAACCGAATTCCAAAGAAATTGCTTTGATGGGAATTGTTAAAAGTTATAAAGTCTCTTGCTTTAGTCCAATTTATAGTTTTCTAGTTCAGTTATTTTACTAGGGTAGATTTCTTTTAGTCATTTCTTGAGAATCTGATTATTTGATATAAATATTTTATATGTATATGGGTGATTCTACGATAAGAGGTAACTTGTGCGGCAATCAGCTTAAAGTATTGTTTTTGTCCTTTATGTTGCTATTTTTTTAAATGAATCACATCATATTAATGTAGTGTATTAAATAATATTACAATTTACTGCATAATTAACGCAATTTTTTCTGAAATTCCTTACAAAGTCTAAAAAAGTCTCTCCCCTGGCTTGTCCCATTGCTACTTTTTATTTAACTTTCGGAAAATACATATATTTTTTGTATGAGATGCTAAACCCAAACTAAGTTCAATCAGATAATTAAAATTAAGTATTGTTAAATAAAAAACAAAATTATTTTGTTTATTTCATGTAATTTTTTAATTTAATTTTTGTCCCGATTTTTTATGTATCTACCCTGCCAAATTTTGTTTCGCTTATACGAATTAAATTCAAAGACGGTCGCATTGAAAAAAGTGTTCATGGGTCCATTTCAGCCTGAAGTTAACAATAATAATCGCGAAATCCGTTTGAGCGCTGTAGTTTTTTAGTTATTGCGCCCCGATTATGCGGTGCACTGGATTCGAAAACTGATTTTGTCTCTCACCTGGCAATTCATATAACGTATACTATTAATTTAATTTATTTGCCTTTATTGTCCTAAATTACAAATACTGTGATAATTAAAGTGAAATAAATAATTAACCCAAAAAATAGTTCAGTCAATTAAAACAATTAAATTTTTCATGAAAACGTCTCTCCCCTGTCGTATTTCTCCTGGCAAAATAACTTCCAGGGGAAAGACTTAGAGGACAGGGGAGTTACTATTTATCATGACACCAGGATCGGAGTCTTGATACTTTCTTGCGTGAGCTTCTGAACATGATCCCTTCCCCATCTACAGCCATCACCAGCATCAACAAAACCTAAAATATTAGCCTCGCAATCTAACGCAGAATCGCTCTTACCAACAGATGCTAGTTTGGACTGAATGGACATTTAAATGTTAAAGTCCTCTCTCGATGAACCAAAATCAAACTCTACAAGTCCCTTATCATCCCCGTTCTGCTTTATAGTGCAGAAGCATGGTCTATGTCAACATCCGATGAGACGACACTGGGAGTTTTCGAGAAAGGTGGGGTTTTGTGGAAGATTTATGGTCCTTTGAACATTGACAATGGCGAATACCGCAGATGATGGAACGACGAGCTATACGACGACACTGACATAGTTCAGCGAATAAAAAGACAGTTAGCTAGGTCATGTTGTTCGAATGACGAAAGCGCCTCAGCTTGGAAAGTGTTCGATGCAGTACCCGCTGGTGGAAGCAGAGGAACAGCCCTCCATTCCGTTGGAAAAACCAGGTAAAAAGTGACCTGGTTTTTATGGGTATTTCCAATTGGCGCCAAACAGCAAAAAGGAGAGAGGACTAGTGCAAAAGTAGATTCGCCTATAAACGCATAAGCGGTGCATACGCAAAATATATATACATATATGTATGTATATATAAATAAGATCAGGTTGGTCAGACTCTCCCCATGCCAAATCTTCTTCTGAAAGGGCAGAGGACATATTACGTCTTTAAAAAGTCAGAAATGTTTTTGAAAGATCTTAAGATTTTATATTTAATATTTTTATACTCTCGCAACAAATGTTGCTAAAGAGAGTATTATAGTTTTGTTCACATAACGGTTGTTTGTAACACCCAAAACTAAACGAGTTAGATATAGGGTTATATATACCAAAGTGATCAGGGTGAAGAGTGGAGTTCAAATCCGAATGTCTGTCTGTCCGTCCGTCCGTCCGTCCGTCCGTCTGTGCAAGCTGTAACTTGAGTAAAAATTAAGATATCTTGATGAAACTTGGAACACTTATTTCTTGGCACCATAGGAAGGTTGCTTTCGAAAATGAGCAAAATCGGTCCACTGCCACGCCCACAAAATGGCGAAAACCGAAAACACATAAAGTGCCATAACTAAGCCATAAATAAAGATATGGAAATAAAATTTGGTATGAAGGATCGCACTATGAAGGGGCATATTTGGATGTAATTTTTTTGGGGAAGTGGGCGTGGCCCCGCCCCCTACTAAGTTTTTTGTACATATCTCGCAAACCAATAGAGCTATAGAAACCAAACTTTCTGCAGTCGTTTTTTTTAGCCACTTCCTAATACATTCCAAAAATTAAAAAAATCGGATAATAACCACGCCCACCTCCCATACAAAAGTTAGGTTGAAAATTACAAAAAGTGGGTTAACTCTCTAACGAAAAACGTCAGAAACACTAAATTTCACATAAGAAATGGCAGACGAAAGCTGCACTCAGATTTTTTTACAAAATGGAAAATGGGCGTGGCGTCGCCCACTTATGGGTCAAAAACCATATCTCAGGAACTACTCGACCGATTTCAATGAAACTTGGTTTGTAATAGTTTCCTTACATCCCAATGATATGTTGTGAAAATTGGCCAAATCGCTTCACAACCACGCCTACTTCCTATATACCAGAACTTTGAAGAATCGTTTACTTTACAATATATAAAGTAAGCACGAGTGAAGATATCGGTGCAGAGCTTTGCACAAATACTATGTTAATAGTGTGACGAATATGTGGGTCAAATTGTGTATTATATAATATAAATAAAGTTAAATAAATAAATTGCGAGAGTATAAAATGTTCGGTTACACCCGAACTTAGCCCTTCCTTACTTGTTTTAATTTAATTTTGTGCTTTTGGTAAAATATTTATCTACCATAAACTTTACGTCTCTCCCAAGGCCGATATATTTACCCTGGTCATCGCAAAAGTACTAAAGTATGTATTAAGTGACTTGCCCTTACGTCAGAAGATAAATAAAAGATAATAAAAATCCAAAAGATAAAAAAAATCCAAAGTTTTTCTTTGGCCGTTTCTCTATGCAATTGAAACCTCTTATCGTAGAATCACCCATATACTGAAAAGTATATTAAATATTTAAAAGAGTTCATCAGACCATCATCTTCTCATCAAAAATACAATCTGATGCTTACTGACACCGCTATACTATTCATTTAATATAGAAATTTAGAGATTTGTAATTTTGCTACTATTTAGTACATAGTACTCAGTTAGATCTATTGATCACTAGGGTAAGAAATTGTGGAACATTTCCAGATGTTGAACGATTTCTGGGGTTCATTAATGTCTCTTCACTAATTTATCTTTCCCAAACAGTTCCGCTCCGCTGTAATGACTAAAAGTGCAGCATGGTTTTTATACTCTAACCTTAAATTCTATAAATAACATAATATCTTTATGAAGAGGATTTTTAATAGAGAATTAAGATCTAGAAGATCAGAGCTTCTGGGCTTAAACATGATCAAGCACTCTAGGGTTAGTACGAGTTTTTCCAAGCAGTTTCCAGTTTATTTCTGATAAAATGTGTATTCTAAATGAAAGATCTGAAAAATTACCTAAGATATGCAGATTGATCAGAAAACACTAGCTAAACTTTTAAAGATAATATATCTCCTAATGTTATGCAACTTTTTCATTAAACTTTCAATACATATAGGCATATGTATATTAATATCACTTTAGCCTCTTCAAAAATCATATTTATTACAAGCATAAAATCAGTAATACATGAAAATCCACAGTAGTCAAGAAAACATTACCGATTACTGTTTATGGAAATTACACACTCGCACTCACAAAATTTTTACTTTATTAACTGCTTGGAAAATCACTAAAATATGCCGCAGTGAATACGCAATTGTCATTAAAGCAGTCAGTGGCCGCGCATCAAAACGCCTACCTTGTCAACCGTTGCACCCCTCCACCCCTACAGCGTATATAGAAAAGCCGGCTATTCACTCATATGACCGGGCATGTGGTCAGTTCTCACGTTTAATTCTTATAATTAACGCACATGGGACAAACTTACATAAGCGTGTGCATATATGTATGTAAACAATATTGATACATATGCATTGTAAGTAAATGCATTTATGCTTAAAAGCGCATTGAGACAGACATATGTATGTACATAAAAACATATATGTTATAATAAATGCAATAAATACAAAGTATTTTCTTGCAGTCTTATAAAAATATGAAGTTTATGAAAAGCCTGAGACTTCAAGTTTTTGTTTATGTGGAGTGTTATATACATATGCATGTGGTTTTATATGCATAGCTATGTACATATGTGCATATGTAATGTAGCAAAATTTCTGTAGAAATTCTTAAATCCAAGCGTTGCACTTTTTCATTAACATTTGCTTTCTCGATAAATTTTGAAATATTAATAAATACTATTTAAAACTCAATAGCTGTATACTAGTATAAAGGGTTCATCATAAGCGTGGTGTTGGTAAAATGAAAAAAAAAATTAAAAAAAATTGTCAGGAGCAGGAATTTATAAATAAATTTACAAAAACATAGAATATGTAACCGATCGTGGCACATTGACTATACGAATTGAGCTGAATTCAGCTTTTGGAGAAATCACGCGACAAACACAAACTTCCAATCCTACTCTCAAAGTAATAAATCTCAGTATTTTATACCCCAGCGATTATTGCTTTTTCCCCAGACTCAAAAAAACCGCTGGCTGAAAACATATTTTACTCCAAAGAAGCCTCTATGCTTCACACTATCGAACCGCTATCGACATTTTCGAAAAGTATTACAACAATTTTATTATTATTTATGGAGATTAAGCATTAATTTCATTCAAAGCTTTCTTTCATTGTTGGACCAAAGGCTCTCCAGCCTATGTATGTACCACATCGAATAATTAAATTAAGCTAAGTTTCAACAGAGCTCAAAACGAAAGTAACTGACGGATTTTCTAGAGTATGTGTAACGTTAAAAAGACGGCTCCATCCCTATTTGATTATGAGTTTATAGCAGTGGTGATTTATATCAGAATGAATCGGATAATATTGGTTGGAAAAAAATTAATTAGTCTCGAAAGTTTTAAAAATAAAATACATGATATTATTTTAATTGATGGTGCTGGAGTTAGCTTTGGGAATTTTTTGAAAATCAGTCTTCGTAAATATGTACATTACTACCTGGATTTACATCGAAAATTCTTAAGGTTTTACAAACAACTGTTGGGTAAACAAAATGTTAGGTTATAATCTGTGAAACATGTTACTGAGTATAAAAACACTCTCGGTCAACTCTTGTCACTAACTTAACGATCTAACAATATGAGAGATATACAATATACAATTTTCCGATTAAAAACAGACATTTTAATGAAAGGACGATGAACTGCACTAACAATAGCCACTACATTAGTATGTGTTAAAGCAGCTATAATACAAATCAGTGTCATACTGATAGATATAAATATTATATTCTATATACGTATTGGTTTATTTCGGCTAACCTGATTCATGAGACTGTTGACCATTGGTTGGCCATGAACTACAATTAATTGTGTACTGTTCAAATAAAAGTGACACTTTGCATTTATTCCACTTAGCTACACCGATACAGGGTATCGAAATTAGTGCTCAACTTAAAGACCTAGTAAATGTTGATGTCAAAAGAAATGGACTTTTTGAAACTGTACGTTTTTTACTAGACAGACATTACAGAACTTAGTGGAACTACAGATTCACACACTGGTACACTTTGAGATAAAATTCCGAGTTAAAGGGGCTCTTCGGCATAATAATGTTAATTTGTTGTTATGTCGACCTTTGGTGGTTAAAACATCGAGTCCGTTTCAATTGAATAGATCCGAGTGTGATGTCGTTACTGGAAAAGGACTTTCTAAATTAATAAATAGTATCTCTTCTTAATAGATATTTGCTTGCAAATAATAACCGCATGTGTTTTTGCTTTATAAATTAATTTACTCGAGAGATAGCTCTTTCAAACAATTAAGACCAGTATCCTTTTAGGGTCTAACAGTAGATATTTTTCCTTTCACCAGTAATATTACACCCTTGAGTACATTAGAGAGATATTTACGCTTCAGTTATATGCTGCTTATGCTTATCTATAGGAACCTTTAAGTCAATAATAATAAGAAGGCTTACATTTCAAATCAAAATTTATCGAAGTATTTATAAGATTTCTCTGATGTCTAAAATGATAATGATATAATTAGATAATACTTGACTTCGTCATTGTCTACAATGAAAAAGTAGTGGTAAAGGATAACAGCCACGCCACGCCTAACTTCCATACACTGATATTTGAGTTAATATAATAACCAACTCTCATTCGGTGTCTCTTGGGTTATGCGCCTAAGCGGATTTGCTATCCATGACAAGTGAAGTTCATTAATTACATACACATTTTATATATATTATTTAGCATGCAATATTTATTTTGTCTGACCATCGACATTTATACGAAAAATAGAAACTCAGCAAAATAAACTTTTCGCTTAAAATCACAAAATATGCACACTTTCACATATCTAGAACATCTATAGCACAACTATTATTGTAAATATTTTGAGCGCCAGGCAACCAATAAGGATTAAGGGGATCAAACGACAAACGGCACATTCAACACATTGTCAATATGTATTTGTAATATATCCATGAGAAATAAATTTACATATAAAACGAATACACACAGTAATTTGTAGGTGTGTCCACATGAATATGTAAATCATAGTGACACTATAGAAAAATTTGCGTACAGTCTAAATACTCTCCAACCACTTCAAATATCCCTTTGCAAATATTTGTACATATTTACACACATGTTTGTATTTATATTTATTTGCAAAATAATATTTCAAATCAGCTTATTTCATGTAGGGATATACACGAGGGCGGTGCAATAAGTCCATTAGATTTGAAAAGTGGAATATTATTTATTAAGCGAGTAGTTAAAGAATCCTGAACTCTAAAATATTTGTCTGCTGGTTTTAAGTGAACTGTTAATATCTGAAATCCCAAATGTATGCTTCAGTTTTTGGGTTTTGAGCGATATTGGCTGCGGATGTTCAAACACAATTTATTTTAAATTTTTTTAATACATATATAGTTCGAAATCTTAGACCTGTAATTTAATCAAAGGTTTTTCTACATTGAATTCAAAATATTTGCCTTTAACTAAAATTAATCTACCGAATAAAAATTTAACTTTTCGCTGTAACTTGCTTTGTACTTTTTGGAACCACCCTGTATTTACTTCCACTGTAAATAACTATCTCTATTTATAAATGCACTATATGTGTAACTTCGGTTTATTTTCGCTTACATTGCATTCTAAAGTCAACAGCTGACAAAGCTTATAAGGACATGCCAACATTGATGCGGACACTTGATTGGCATGCATTGTTTGTGATTACAATTTTATGGTAACTTGGGTCCTTTTATTTTTCAAGTAGCCTGCACTGTGGTTAAGTTAAAGGCGTATGTATACACATAAAGGATAACGCAATTTAGATGTCTAATAGTAAACAATATATTAGTGATGCCGTTTTAAAGATATTATAAGTAAATTAGTAAAGATCAGAAACATGAATAGTATTAAAAGAAATAAATGGTATAAAAACATAATATGTACTTTATGACAATTTGTGAGTACCCCAATTGAATTAGCTATATAGAGATTGCTTTACAAAGAGAAAAGTATTGAATAAAGTAATATTTATTAATAATCCATATTAATGTTATAAATGCGAAAGTAACTCTGTCTGTCTGTTACTCTTTCACGCCTAAACGGCTGAACGGATTTTGATGAAATTTGGTATGGTGATAGATGATAACCTAGAAATGGTCATAGGCTATAAATAATCACGCCATCGTTCTTAGTGGGTAGGCAGTAGACAGATAACTAAATTGAGTTAGTGATTTTTAGTCGTTTTTGTTGGGACTTTTCCTCTTTCACGTCTAAACGGTTGAACGGATTTTGATGAAATTTAGTAAGGTAATCGATGGTTACCTAAAAACGGATATAAGATCAAAATGATCACGTCATCGTACTTAGAGGGTAGGAAGTATGCAGAAAACTTAATTGAGTTATTGATTTTTTTATGGGTTTTGCTGGGAGTTTTGCTCTATCATGCCTAAACGGCTGAACGTATTTTGATGAAATTTAGTTAGGAGATATTAATAATTAACATTTTGTTTTACATCTAATTTACAGTTACATACATACATACATACATATGTAAATATAATATAAAAATGAATTGCTGTTCGTTAGTCCCGCAAAAAGTCGAGAACGGCCAAACCGATCTGGCTAATTTTAGTCTTGAAATATTCGTGGAAGGCCAGGAAAAGATTAGAGAGTGAGTAAATATGGAAAAATTGCGAGGAAGATAAAAGAATTTTATTCGAGTTGACAAGAAAAATATAAAAAGAGAAAACAAAAAAATAATATTTTGAAGGTTGTCATTGTTGCTTTGTTTAAATATTTTTGTTATTGTTCAATTGTATAAGGTTGTGTCGATAGCCCAAAACAATTTGTAAAAAATAAGAAAAGGCTAAGTTCGGGTCCAACCGAATATTTTATACTCTCGCAATTTATTGATGTAATTTTATTAAGATAACACACAATTTGACCTATATATTCGGCATTAGTCCAATAGAAAATCATCATATATAGTATATGAGGGCTGATGTAATTCCAGAACCAATTTAACTCATTTTCAAGAACAGGGGCATCTTGGCACCTGTTAGTAGGCAAACAAACGGCACACTCGGCCTTGAAATTACTCCTAAATTGCAAATGAACGAAACACCAGTCGGCAAAATCGCCAAAAATAGCGCTATAACGAAGATTTTCCTAATATTCAAGAAGTCGCTGGAGGTACTGCACAGGACTTTAAAATATCTTGATTGTCGATAAACGTTTTTGGTGGAGCCAGGATTCTGTTAGCAAGTGATTTACGCCAGACTCTTCCTATTATTCCTGGATCAACTGTTATTGACAGGCTAATCGCATGCCTAATATCATATAATTTGTGGTGACACATAAAGAAATGAGTGTTTTTGCAAAAATATCAAATTGGGATTGTAGAAGCAGTTGCAAATGGTAGGGTCGCTGTTGACACCTCGATGGATTAATAACATTTCCAACACATTTCTGTCACTTCATTGACTCGAAAGAGAAGTTTTCCTGACATGAAACCTCAATATGATAACCAGAAATGACTGATTGAATGATTATATTGGTGGTAAAAAAACAAAGATATCGATGATCTTAATGCGACAATTTAGAACTACGGTCCAGGAGAGTTGACACAGCTACAAACCAGGATGGCGTAGTCAATTATCCCAAACTATTTAAAATTGCCTTACTATCACCACTCACTTTGCAATTAAAAGTAGTGTGAGTTGTCATCCTGCTGCGTAACCTCGAGTAATCAATATCGTCGCCGAAGCCAAGATTGGACCAACGTAATTTAAGGTATACCTTGCCACAAAAACGTGTGGCCGGGTCAGCTAGTATTATATAATTTAAAATATTTCGGGGAAATATATAACTAAAAGCAAAACGAAGAAATGAACAGGAAAATTTACGAGTTTCACATAAACTCACACAAATCTTTTCTCTATAGGATCGACCCTTTGCCGCCATAGCTTCGTGTGAGATTTGGATTTCTCAATTAAAGTGTGTTTTCAAAAGGGACGCTACAAAAGTAGACCAATAGGATAGCAAACGACGCCCGCTCTTTTCACATTTCTCTTCAGTAAGGTTTGGCATTTAATCATTGAAGGACGATCTAACAACGAGTCGAAATTATTAAAATTTACTACCGAAATTCGGAGTCAGTGGCCTCAACTTTAGGAGCGCTACAATCTCCAATTTATGGTCGTCATAATCGTCCTGTCTGACCGTTCAGTGATAATCGAATATTTTTGGCTCAGATAGGATGATATGGACTTGGAAAGTATGTGGTCCCATCGGACGGCGCCACAAGCCACACAGAATATCAAAATCAATTTATTGAAACCAAGTTTGGTGAACGTGTTATCTCACGAAAATTGGGTTCAGCGTCTGGCATCGAATGTACTTTCACAGGAATAAATAAATTCATTGATATCCCAAAATGTTTTTGTTTTATTAAAAAAAAACTTGTGTAGGGCTCTTATTGAAAAACCCATTATAATACTACTCTGACATATTTTAATCTTTCGCTTCTATGATAAAAATATGTCCCAATTTAGGCAATCTAGAAAGATATTCTTCAGAAGAAATGAATTATAAGTAAGGTCCCCTTAGCAAAATTTAGTGACAAGGACTGCAGACTAATTGAAGCTTTAATATCAAAGAAAAAACTAAGTTCACTTCTAGTGCGCTAAATACGAATCTAATTCAATAGAGCTGTTTTAAGGACACTTGAAGAACTTTATACATGAAACTGACATACAAAGTGAAATTAATTCTTAGGCATCAAATTGTTTCAAATTTTTAAGATACATTTTAAAATATATTTCAATAAGTGACTTAAAACCGTTGAAAGTCGTTGTCAAATATAAACGTTTGACAACTTTTTTCTTCAACAAAAGATAAAGAATCATTAATTATTTAATAATATAATTATTGACTTATAAACATTATTTTCTTCGACAAATATTAGATACGTTTTCTGAAGAATCGTTCATGATGTAATTATCTCTCCTAATTTTACTCCTAAGCTAACTTTTAATGAGTTTTAGGAAATTAAGATCAAAATAACCTTATGAATGTGCATTGAGTGCTTCAAATATGTCAAATATATTTCAAGATTTTAATAGTATAGGTAGGAACGCTTCTGAAGATAACCTTCAGGTTCTCTTACAGTCAGAAATTGTTACTGTTTGATATGATTTGCGAACAAATAGCATCCAAGACTCACGTAACGATAAAATATTAGCCTTGAATTTCTCAAAAGATAGGTCTGTCAATTGGTCATCTAGGTCATATGATTGACCATTGATTCCATGACACTACTTATTGTGAGAGTATGTTAAATCAATACTGATAAATCTGCTACGATTGACTATTTAGAAACCACCATACTGCAAAATAAGGCAACCATCTGATTATGCTGGAAAAAGTGGTGTTAAATTGAATCCACGGAATGGGTTTAATACACCAACATATTTTCAACTTCATTAATTTTATGTATTTTTAATTTTTAATACATTTTTTTATTGAAAATAAAAGTTCTATGATCCAAAAATATTATTTATTTCAATTTGAGCTTAAAAATAAAAAAAAAAATTTTCAATTTTTTGTTAAGATACATTTTTAAAAACAAAAATGTTTGGTAAAATTTTATGGAATTTCGTTCATTATCTTCGACATATTTAAATATTTTTTTTGCGTTTATCATACTTTCGACAATGAGAAACCAAATTGCTCTCACATGAGTTTGCTTTGATATTCAAATAATTATTACAAAGAAATATTACTTCCGCTTTCTTAAAAGAGACATGTACATATTATGTCTCTTACACTTTTTGAAGAGTGACACTCACAAATAAAACTAGATAGCTTATGAGTAGCAATATGCAAAGACACGCCAAGACATGAGCATCAATACACACACACACAAACAATTTCATTTTGTATAAACGCCAGCATCACAATTGAAATAAATTTGACTTGGAATGAGGGGTCATTTTTTTTATATAATATAAAGCAAAAACAAAACAAAAATAGACAAAGTATAAAATATGTTAGAGGACTAAAAAGCAATTACACACACACACACACAGACATAGACTCACATGCAAATGCGACTCCTGCTGCTGCTAGTGCGATCTGGCTGCGTTAAAACGCTGTGACGAGTGATGCGTTGCGGCGATGCTATCTGCTATTGAATAACTGTCGCTGATAGATTGATGGGTAGGAAATAGCTGAGCGCGAAGCTAATGGATGGATGGTTGGTTGGTCGGTTGAATGGCTGGCTGGCTGGCTGGCTGGCTGGCTGGATGAATAGATGGATGATGAGTGATTGACTGGTGTCTGCTGTCGGTAGTCAAAGCTGCGAAAAAGCCGGTCGGGTTAATAGCTTGTGGGCGCTTGTTTGGCTTGCTTACTGTTTGAAGTTAATACTTTTGCATTTTTTTTTTATTTTAATATTTCGAATTAAGTTTTTTTTGCTTTTTTCTCCAAATTGATTTTTTTTTAGTTTTTTTGTGTGCGTTTGTTTGCTGGAATTCCCGCCAACTAGTTATGACTTGTTATTGTACACAAATACACTCAACGTTCATCGATTTGTTGTGGTTAAAAAGTATAATACATACAAACACATATAATTTTATGCACTAAAGCTCCACTTGATGCATACAACAACTATTGTGGCAGATAGAGCGCAAGTGTATGATGACTCCCTTTTTCGGAGTAATTAGGAGCGTAACTGTAACTGTAGCAAAGTTTTGGGCGTTGGAGCGCGTTGTTTTTCGGTATATGCTTGTTTTTGTGCGTACACAAACTATTTAAATTTTTTTTGTAATTTCGAAAATTTTCGAAGTTTATATTTTCGAAAATATTTTTTTCGAAATTGTATTTCCGAAATTTGTATTTTCCAATCTTTTTATTCAAATATTGTTTTCCTTATTTTACACTAAATTTTTTGTGTCAAATTACCGCAATATGTCTCATGTATCTATTTAATTGCCATGACACGCCCACAAAAACACTGCAACTCGTTCACTGCTCAACGCCACAAAGCAAACAGCATCAATAGTTAACCGCAAAGCGAGTGAGTACACCGGAAACGGACGCAAGCCACCTCAACTCAACCCTCAAACAACGCACTGTGAAAAACTGAACTGTTAGTTTTGACCCCAAACGCTTCGTTGCTGTTGTAGTTTTGCGCGCTTGCTGCTGCTGCTATGCATCTACCACCTAGTACTTGTGTTGTTGCCTACTCGGATGCTGCGTGTGTCTACACTATGTATGTATGTACTCGTCAGTGCATATGGACCTATCCCAAGCGTATCTTTAGTGCAGCATGCGCTCTCTATTTTGCCGGCATATGCTTCACTTGCCTTTTGCTCTATGCTTTGCTACGCAGTGACTCCTGCTCTGTCGTAATTAACTTTTCACTTCACTACTTTAGCGGTAAATTAAGCGTCACACCACTTCCCTTCGCTTTTTTACTACACTTCCATAGAAGACACTTCACAATTTTAACCGAAAATTCAACTGATCGCCACACTGTTTGTTTGTGAGTGCGTTACGCGCTCGTTTGGCATGCAAAGGAATTTTAATTTAATTCCATCAAATTTGAAATTCGACTACGCACAACTAGCAACTGGCAAAAACATTCGTGTGTGTAGACACTTGCTCCGCACAACATTCACTCTGGTGTTTTCCGCCTCTACGTAACGCGCACCCCAATTGCTTTGCTTCGACTGATGCGTGCATTCGCTCGTTCGTCGGTTCGCTCGTTGGCCGCTTGTGTTTGCTGTTGAGTTGCTGTAGCTTTCAGTGGCGGCTTGTAGGTGGGTCTGTTGGCGCTCGGACAGCGCAAGTGAAGTTAACAGTGGCAGTTTATGTTAGTGGTTGGAGCAGCGTTGCCACTTTTAACAGATTTATCACAAAAGACTAAGCCCTTAATTTGTTATTAAGTATCAAGTGTCCAATTCAGTACAATTGATAACCATTCAATACTTCACATCGAGAACAATGCGCTGAAATAGTAATGCTTTATATTGGTAATAGTACCTATACCTTGATATTCACATCTCAAAGAAAGCGAGCGACTTTTACGTGAAAACTCTTTTGCTTTTAACTACAGAATTGAATTTGATTACCTATCTGATTACTGATTTATTATAGAAAAACCCTTTTCTAAAATTTGTTATATTGCTGTTTATGTTTATTCCTAATTTGAATGAAATAATGCCCATTTTCTCAATAAATTTCATACATTAATCTCTTTGGATGTAATAAAGATCTGAAATTTTCTTATTTTTTCCATAAAATATGTTTAAACTAATTTATGGAAGAAATCGGATTATAACCACGCCCACCTCCCATACAAAAGCTAAGCTGAAAACTACTAATGCTTTAATTGAGTAAGGAAAGACACCAGAAACCTTACATATCATGCTAAAAATGGTACAGAATAGCTGCACTCACATTGGTATAAAAACTTTTATATGGCAGTAGCTCCGGCAACTTATGGTTCAAAAACCATATCTCCGAAACTACTCGACCAATTTCAATGAAATTCGATTCATAAAATTTTTCTGGCATCACAATGATATGTTTTAAATCGTTCACAACCACGCCTACTTCATATATACCAAAACTTTGAAGTCGATCTGAATCGTTACTCGAAGATCGGAACAAAACTTTGCAAAAAAACTTCATTTAAAGAGTGGCATCGCCCTTCTAAAAATCGTTGAAATCGATCCATAAGTTTTCAAGACCCTATATATCGATTGTGAGGCCCTCAGTGCTTCTAATATTTTCAAAAAATAAAATACAGGTAAGTCTCTCAGATATTTTGAAGAAATTCAGAGGGATTTTTTTTCTTCTTCCGATCCAAAAATGAGTGAAATCGGGTCATAACTTCCTCTAGCTCCCACATATACCTAATAATTGGGGTTTCAAAATTTCATTGGACTTTATTGTAGGCTACCTAAATAGCGCACAGTGTCTTATTAGTTTCTAATGTAAATATTATGTCAAGGTAAAGCTTTATTTTAAATTGTGAAATTCTTATGAGTATATTTTATAAGACATCCCTCAACAGCAAAAATATGTCTTTAAAATAATTCAATCGCGATTTAAATGAACTTTTATTATTTCACTTACTGAAAATACGGTAATTGATTCATAAACATTTCGTTGGCTGTATGTAACAGTACATGAAAATAGTACAATTAACAGTTTGCTGTTAGCTTACATAGCATCACATATCTCCGCTAATTTTGAAGCTTTACCATATTTAAAAGCACTCAGTAGTTTGGATGTGGTCTTAGATAAATTTTAGTTTGTACACTGAAATTAATATTTTATTTTAAGGAACTGCGATGAAATCGAAAATTAGTTATTTTCGAGGAATTTCGAGGTTCCTTATCTTAGTTTAGTTCGACGAGCTTTTCAGAAAAATTGTATGCCCTAAGTTATACAACGTAGTTTATGCAAATTTTTTCTGTGGTTTCGGTCTACTTCTGCTTGTAGATAATTCAGGAGCTGGTAAAAGCCTATTTAGTGTTCTAACTTAAAAAGAAACACTTGTTCGTCCAACGAAAAAACTGACATAATCGATTATTGCTATATAGTTTTAGCAAGAAAGGGCTCTTTTGTGATTTGATGACAAGTTGGGCTCAGAACTAGCTCGTGGGCAATTTAACGTCCATTAGGGAAAACTAATATTCAGGGACTCAAAGTGGAAAAATATTCTTCTACAGAAAGTTGATTTACAGAATAGTAGAGTGTTTGTCGCTGAATATAAGAATTGATGCGGTCTCAGAGGAGGTGAAATATTTTATGTCGGGATGAAGTTAGGAGTAATATTTATGGAAATGATTGTAAAAGGCCTGTCCGTTGGTCGAAAGTCAAAAGTTTGATTGTAGATACACCACAAATAAAATTAAGAATGGGCGGAAACATAATGGCGTGGAGATGTTTCCGCTGACAATGCGTTGGTCGGTAATTTGGAGAATGGACACAATGACCACCGTTAAGTACAGTAACATTTTGCTAAATGTTAAGCTGTCATGGTTTGAAAACAACATGCTCCTGAGATGGTTTTATCAACATATTAACGACCTGAAATACGCATAAAGGCTGGTATCTGAGTGGTACGTGGATGCAAATATGACCTGCATGTAATGACCTAGTCAATCCTTTGTTCTAAACACCGTCGAGAAATTGTGAAGTGCTCTTAAGAAGAGATTAGCAGTTTTTCATTTCTAAATAACAATTGTGTCAGAAAGCAAAGGGACTGTGAGATGGTAACCATTGGAAACCTACCTAAAATTAATACAATCCAAGGCGAATGGAATTGGAAAACTAATACAAAACCATAAAAACCAGAACTTTATAAAAGATAATCTAGTATACGTCTATAAGACGGTCAAATTTACCTACAAGTACTCTTCTAGAAGCACTCTACTTTTTTTTAGATATAGTAATATTTAGGCAAGATAAGATATAGTATCCATTTAACCACTACTGCTGCTCTCCGAGTTCATTGAGTAATTTCCTTTCATGGAAAACTTAATTTTAATTTTTAAAACAAGAGTTGTATAAAAAGCTTAAAGACTTTGTTGATTGTTTACTGAAATGGATGCAATAATTACCATTAAAAGAGCGATTATTCACTCGAAATGTGGTTTCTAAGAAAGAAATGAACAAAATAATTAGAGAAAATATTCATACAATATAGCGCTCGAACTCAAAGCATTCGAAAAATGTTAAATTTAGATATATTTTTAAATAGTTACAAGACAATAAAAAAACAATCAAACTGAGTTATATTTCCATACCTCATAAAGGATGTAAAAATATGTTCGTTATGTTTAAGGCATTTGGAAAAAGATTGCCAATTTTTAAATAATTAAATCAAGAAATATTGCAAAATATAGAAAGTATACAGTTTATACATATTTTGGAAAAGACTTGCCACTTGAATATGAAATATAAGGAGTTTCAGAAACTATCACGAATAATTTTAGAGACACCTATAATTTAGACACATAAATTTTAAGACAGAGTTGCCACTTTAACTTTTCTAAAAAAAAAATAAAATATATAGGAAATAAAAAGGAGGAGTTAAAGAAGTCTTTTGATGTAATTTCACTAAATTTTAGTATAGAGTTACCACCTAAGTCACTCTAGCACTTTTTTAATAAAACCTCATTTAATTTCTCTTTTAATGTAGTTCGTGTATTACACACTTTATTTTATTTAATACACATATATATTGTAAATATATTCTTGAATAAGTATTTAATGCATAAGTACAGTATATTCATACAATTGTAAAAGCATTACTACATTCATACATAACTTTTGTAATTAAATTGCGCAGGTGGGTGAACTACAAACAAACAAACACCAAAACATATTTTTAGAATTTTGATAAAACAACTAATTTTGACTTTAGCAAATTTCAACATAAATTCTTTTAAATTGAACTAGCATGAATAAATTAAATATTTAAATCAATTTTTGGAAGCTGTTTGTTCAAGAGATATTTTACACAGCGGATCGTTTCAAAGTTGTTTAAGAATAATACCATTGCCAGCTTGAGTGTACAAAAATTCTAAATCGACTTAAGTTGTTTTATCAAAATTCCAAAGTTATGTATAGCATGTTATCTGTAGACAGCTTTTTCACCTGCTTTTAATACAATTAACTTTCTTAACAGTAAAATAGAATCTCGAAAAACAGTTATATGTAGGTATGTATATTTTAGACTTTTTCACAAAACTTCATTTCAATACGTTTTCAACTTTTACTTATAATCCTTGTTTTGTAATTTTGCATAAGTTTTTTAGGTAGGAGTTTCGTTCAATATTTCTTTCAGTGTACTTAGGCAGGTTTTGTAATTACATTGGTATGTTTCAACAGCAAATTTATATGTATTTAAAAGAAAATATTTAAAATTTTTATATTTTTAAAGAAAATATAAGTACATAATGGACTATTAACTACATAGAAAGTACATAAGTCGAATGTTATTGAAGTCTAAGTAGCAAACGAACAAACTAATCACAGCTAAACTTTTTTGTGTTTAATAGCATTTAAAATAAACATTATTTTTTTTTTTGTTGTTTTATTTTTTATTTTTGTGGTTTTTCTTTATTTAATTTTTTTTTGGAAAACTTATCGTCTAAAAGTATACAAACTGATGCCATTACAAAACACATTTATACATAAATAAGTACATATATATTTTTTAAATTGTTTTTCGCTTGATTATTGTTAAATTTATAAACATTTTGTTACTTGGACATTTATTTACTGGCTCTAGAATAATTGACAAATATACAATTTCCTTTAAATATGGCTTGATAGTGAGTGTAATCATTCGATTTTCATGCATAATTTTTTCTAAATCATTACTTTTTGCATTCGCTACTTTTGAAATCATCATTTCTTAATGCAAAACTGCAAAAATAAAGAAATAATTAAAATGTCAATGTCAGCAAAGCAAATGTGCGTTAATTTTAGCTAAAAATTGTCATACGTTTTTAAATATTTTTGTTTTTCAAATGTTTAACGGCACACAAATATTTTTTGTTCAGTTTAGTTTTTCTTTAAGAATTTTTACATTTTACTTTACATAAAATGCAGCAAGTCAAATATTATTGTCATTAAGTAGTTTATTTAGGTGTCTACGTTGTCATTCGCATTTGTTTTTAAATTTTATGTTTTTGTGTTGTTGTGGCGTAATGTGGTTTTAAGTGCTTTGTAATAATTAATTTTTAATTTTTTAAGTACTTTATATTAAATCATATAATTTTTTTTAATTTTCTCAAGTGTATTTTTCAAAGAATTTAATTTTGTTTTATGTTTTGCTAGTTAAGTGAGCTAATTTAGCTGAAATTTTATTAAAAAACAGTCAAGTACAAGCAAAAAAAATGTCTGATGTCTCTTTTTTAAGAACTTTCAAATTTTATTTTATGACTGCTTTGAATTTATTTTTACACACGTACAACTTGTTGAACTGCATGAAATTAATTTTAAATTTTTTGGAGTTTTGAAAATTAAAAAAAATTACAAATGAAATTTATACGCATATTTTATTTTAAAATTATTTTTTTCCAATTTTCAAAAACAAAATCTTTTTTTTCAATTATTTTTTATAAGCATAATTTGCAAAATGTATTTTTAAATTCTCAAACAGTTGATTTTAATTCATTTTTCAAGTTTTAAAATTTTGAACAGTTCTTTTTTCATTTATTATTTATATCCATAATTTGCAGATTTAATATTAACAAAATGTTTAAAAAAAAAATTAAAAAATTATTTTAATTTTTTATTAAAATTTCAAAATTTTTTTAAATTTTTTTTCAATAATATTTTATATCCATAATTTTGCAGAATTTATTTTTTATATATTAGTATCTTTTTTTAGTTTTAAAAGAAAATAATAACTTTTCTCAGTGTATTACCAATATTTTTTTTATAAAATGTTTTAATAAAAATCAAGTTTTTTTTTTGCTCAATTCAATTCAACATGTTGAACGTGGTAAACAGTTTTTACAGTGTATGAATCTCATTTTCCTCACTACTATTTTACATAAAAACTCAGATAAATTTTGCTCAACTTAACTTAACTTGTTGGACGTGGTAATCAGTTTTTCACTTTTTTGTATTCAAATTTTATACTTTTCTCCAAAAAAAAAATCGCTTTCCCTTTCATACTCAAACATTTAAAACCACAAAATCCAATATTTTTTCATTTTAAAATTTTTGTAATTTTTTCGTACATAAAATCAATATTCTTCAACTATAATTTATAGGAAACTTTAGCCGTGTCTTCACTAATGTGTTCATTATTTGTCAAACTTTGAGACAGTCTGCCGTAAGCACTCACATAAAAATTGAGTGAAAATATGCATATTTTAAAAAAACTGTTTTCAATTCTTCTACAATATTTAAGACATCCATGTTCAACAGTTTCTCAAAAACATTTCCACAATTACTTTCAAAAACATTCTTCTATGCATATTCGCACAACTTGCGCTCCAAAATCGCGCACACAATCGAGCGCAACTCAATTTGTCACTCCAAAACTCACTCGCTCGAAACGCTCATTACACTGAGCATATTTGAATATTTGAATAAACTAAAAAGCAATACGCATGTAAATACTCATGGGTCAATAACTTTAGCATTACATTACAAACATAGTATATGTATATATATGCCGTTACAACGGCTAAGTATGTAATTGAAAACTTTTCGTCTCAATTCTAGTAGTTGTGAGATGCTCAGGACCTAATACTACGAACTAAAGTACTAAACTAGAATTAAGTTTCGTAAATAAATGAATTATTTTAAAATAATGCATAATGCAACGCAGAAGATTTGCAGTGTCTACCGTAACGGATATTTGTTTTTCCTTTCATCTTTTTGGTATATGACGAAATGTAAGAGATTCTCCAGGAATCATATCAAATCATTGTCTTAAGTAGGTATGTATTTGTGATGCGATTGGATGATGTGCTCTAAGTCTCTATATGTGTGTGTGTGTGTGTGTGCGTGATATTGAGTTTAGAAACCCGGTTTGGTATTATCATCTATACCGCTGCTGCTGCCTGCATCCGACGGTATTGGACTAGCAGTGGCGCTGCGATCGTAGTCGGAGCTAACGCTCTGATTGGAAGTAATAATTTCCTATAAACAGCAAATAGTAAATGTTTCAATCAAATAACGAAATACTTTCTACAGATATACTTGTTTAAAAATTATAACAAAAAAACGCAAATAGTAGACTTAGGCTGAGAACATAGTGGATCGATGAGATTACTTGATTCAAAATCAGAGAGTATTGGATATTTTTGCTAATTTGGTAGATTCTCATCTTCATGGTTTCATTTTGCAGACAACTTAACCTGAAAAAGTTGAAACCGTTATATGGTTAGTGGCCTTTTTTATCAAAACACCACCACACATTTTCAGATTTACTGCAATCCTCTGATTTCGGAGCAAATTTACACCGCTAATTCTAGGTTAACCCACATTTTACACGACAGCTTTAATTTTTTGAGTTATTAACTGGAAGCTAAACCAAAATTACCGGACCGATTCTAATATTAGTACGATAAAACAAAACCCTGCGGAATAAGTCTTGGGTATATACGACCTATTTACGGATTTATTCCAAACCTCTGGTTTTTTGACAAAGTTAAACGTTATATGCTGTGTGAACCCGCATTTTAATCGGCAGATTTTAAAAACCAAAAATATCGGACCAATTCTAATATCACTTCGATAAAAACAAAACCCTGTGGAATTATGCTTGGGAATAGAACCGATAATGGGATACCAAGACATAATATCGAACCACTCATGCTCGGATTTTAACATATAATGAATTTCAGAAATATTAGATCAACACTTTCCATCAAAAACCTATTTAATGTAAACCGTTATATGTTATGTGGTACCGGCTTCCATATAAAGATTTAGAAGTTATTGAAAATAGCTTAAGATGTCCTTGTTTTGATACAAAATTGAAAT
Organism: Zeugodacus tau; assembly: GCA_031772095.1. NCBI lineage: Eukaryota > Metazoa > Arthropoda > Insecta > Diptera > Tephritidae > Zeugodacus > Zeugodacus tau. The sequence goes on from CM062652.1 coordinate 27,030,215, forward strand.
TTGGCAAGTTTTCAGCGATAAAAGTTCGAACGATTCGAATAGTAATACGAAAATGTACCTCGGAACCTATTTTTAAAGATATATAAAGTTGAAATGACCCACAATTAAGTTAAATGTCAATTAGCTGATTGAAAGCACTCTACGTTCTCTCAAAAACTTCTTGAAATATTTTTTCTATTCTTATTAATTGATCTGAACCCTAAAATAAATTAAGATATAAACTTCGAAACTCCACCAAATCCACTATGCACTCAGCCTCAACTATCAAACAATTTCACCATTACTACTGCAAAAACTCACCTCATCAGCTTCGGTATTTTTAATAACCGCTTCGGGTGTGTGCGCTTCGGCCGCTTCAGCCTTTTCGGCCCACTCTTTCAGGTATTCCACAATGGCATGATGTCCGAAATTCTCGGCCTCATCAATTGGCAAATTACCCCAACGATCCTTTGGATTATGTGGCACTTGACAGTGCTCCAATAGGAATTTCACACAGTCCAAATGACCTTCGGAGGCGGCCAAATGCAGCGCTGTTCGGCCATCATAATCGGCCAATGTGATATCCATACCGGAGAGTCGATGACGCCGCAATGCCGTTACATCACCACTGGCCGCTGAGAAGAGCAAATTCACAATTGACAGTCCTTTAGTCTCGTAACGATGTTTGCGTGGATCCTTCTTATCCGATGCATGTTTGAGATTATCGTAGCGATGGAAATTGAAGGCGCTCACCAATTCTTCACAGAATTGCACACCGCGCACACTGTTGCCCAGCTTGTCGAGCGGTGGTGACCATGTGAATATGCCCATCACATTTGGGATGACCAACATCATGCCACCGGAGACACCAGATTTGGCGGGTAGACCAACTTTGAAGGCAAACTGTCCAGAGTAGTCATATGTGCCGCACGAATGCATAATGGAGAGTACATCGCGTACAACTTCGGGACGCAATACCTTCTCTTCCGTGGTGGGACAGATGCCACCGTTAGCTAGTGTCGCGGCAATCACGGACATGGCTTCGCAGGTGGTCTCCATGGAGCAGCACTGTGTGGGGGCGAGAAAGTGGAAGTTTTAGTAAAAAACGAACTCAGATGTATGTAATACGAAATCCCGAAATTTCGGGATTAAAAAAATTACAAATCAACTCAATGGATTTCAATTTCGAAAACTGTCCGGAAAGTTAAAATTTTGAAATTTCGGGACTAAAAAACTGTTTGTATTAAATTGACTTAATTTTTCTCTATTTCAATTAAATTCGATAATAAAATTTTGCAAAAAAAATTTTGCAAAATTTTACTTTTTTAAGAAATCGCTTATTTTGAAATAAAAAGTTCAAAGGAATAGTAAAAAAAAATTAAATTTGTTTTTAAACTCCCTGCAAGCTCACCTGGAAGTAGAAGTCCATGACCTCTTTGAGATTCGTACGCTTCGGATAGCATTTATTCTCGCGCATATAAAAGCCCAAAGCATAATTACGATCGGCCGCCTCGCGTTCCGACAGGAACACGGCATTATTGAAACCGATATTCTCACCGCCCGACAGGCGTTTGAACCACTGCAATGTGTAATCGAATTTCTCAGCTGCCGTCATATCAGGTTTGATCAAGGCCTGTAGCAGTGAACAGGTTAGAATGGCGCCCGCATTGATCATGGGATTGTGTGGCTTGTCTGAAGTGCAATAAAATTGAAATTAATAACAAAAACAAAACAATCAAATAAAATTTAAGAAATTTTTCACAATTAGACACTATATTTCAAGATTTCCGCACACTTACTGTTATGATCCAACACCAATTCGTTGAAATTGCGACCACTTGGCTCTTGGCCCACATACGAATGCACCACCTTCGGTCCCAGCTTCTCCAAGGCAATGGCGTACGTCAACGGTTTGCTGTAAACACAAATTGTGCAGTGATTTAAATCGATTGAAACAATTACGAACCTTTACATTCTCTCTCTACTTTTCTATCAATTTTGCAATGCAACATACAAACACAAACAACACAAAATGAGTGAGGCGGACGTGAAGGTGGAACAGAGTTATGTAGGTGATTCACAATGAAGACGACTTCGAGGAAACTAGACCGCTGACAACGGCCGCTGCAAGGTAGCTAGCTGGGCACGAGACACTTCAAGCCAGCAGAGCCGCAGAGCCACTCATTCAACGCCGCGTGCTGAGGCTTAAGTCCCCGACGGACACGCTGTCCACTAGACAAACGTAATAAAGTTACGCAATTTATCACTTGATTGCTTGGAATACGCTCGAAACACGCTCACGCCGTTCAAGGTGAAGGTAGCGAGCGAGCTCTGAAAGAAGTGTAATTAATTCGTGGAACATTTGCAAATGAAGTGTATGAATATTTAGAAGTATGTCCGTCGGTATGTATGTCTCTTTGTGGGTCATCTCGTTTCGCATCATCACCCAGCGCCGGGAAGTACCGGACAACAGTAAGACAAACTGGTTCCGTTGTGCGTCGAAATCTGAAGCTTGCTGAATCTATGCAGTACGGTTACGGTTGGCGAGTTCGCGGTGCATATTTGTATGAACTGGTTTTATGGTATGAAGCGCAATAAGCATCACGTGCTCACATTTATGTATGATTATCTTCGAAGATTATCTTTCTCGCTCTCATTCATTCCTAACAAAATTTACCTGCAACTCTGCAAAGTGAACGGTATATCCACATCGCCAATGGAGTAGCGTTGTCCATCGATCGTACAGATGCTTACACCCCACGAATCGGAACTGTAGCGCGCCAATTGTGGTATATAATTGGCAACGGCGCCATCAGCGTTCGTCTTACACTTCCAATAGATATCCTCGACATCCTTAACGAAGCTCACGAAATCAGGTATGATGAATTGTTGACGGAAAGCTTTGGCAATCAAGACGATATTTTGAGCGACAACACTGGAAAGGGAGCGAAAGAGAGAAAATGGAAAATATAGTTAGGATCAATTCGATTTGTTGGGAGATATAAGGCTAAAGAACTTCAAAATTAATTGAACTGAGATGCTACAAAAGCTTTGAATACAATAAGCTATAATCAGAAATTTTAAACGTTCTAAAAGTTCTTCAAACAAGGACGGTAAGAGTTTTATGTTTATTTCGTCGAAATTAAATCGAAAGTATCGCACTAGAAATAAATCAAGGTGCGAAAAATGCTTCAAAAAAGCTTTTTAATATTCCTTCTATAATTTCACTTTTATGGGCCTCTCCATGGTTACCTTTTTTCTGAAAATCGAGGTAAAGGGCTCAAAGTTGTATCAGAAATTCCTTCCAAAGGTCTTTCCAAGATTTGTGAAGAGGTTCGAAGGAAATTCTAATTAAATTGGAGTGTTTAAACAAATAAGTTTAATATATTTAAGTAACAATAATATTTCAAGACTGTGAGGAAGTTTTCCAAAGGACGGGACTTCCTAAAAATTCATTGATTTCAATAATTAATAGCCGAAGATCATTTGTGTAAGAAAGCGCTTGGAACAACTTGTGATCTTTCCAAGTTAATGAAGCATCGCAAAATTAGTTTCTGTATCAGATCTCTTTGATATAGTTACTACCGCTGGTTCGAGTTTAACCAAACATCGAAAATATTGTGGGTGGGTAATAATGAATCTTTCCTTATCTTTTGCTAGTGCTCATAAGAATAGTGATGCTACGGAACTAGCGACTTATTTCGAAATGTTAGTTCTGACGTAATTAAATTTGATTGGATCCTACAGGGATAAATTATGAAAAATATCGGACAATGCACCACAGCGCCATCTAACAACAGTTTCGATAAAAATTAAACTCTACAATTGTAGTTCTCGACTCCAAAACTGTAGGAACTGTTATATAATAATATTCTCCTGTGTAGCGGATCAAGAGGTTTAAGATAATTTGGAGATTCAATATAAGATGATAAACTTTAATATTTTAATATAGTTTTCTCAAATCTGAGGACTTCAACCTAAATTCGGTATTTCACTGTTATTTTTATGGTATTTTATTAAATACTACTTACGCCTTAAATGTTTCACGATTCAAATTTTGCGTCTCCGCCGACGAACCAGTCTCATAATTCGACAATTTATGCACCTTCTTCAGATTCTCCATCAATTCACGTATACGCGGATCACTGCGCCTAATGCCGGTCGTCTTGAGGGCGGCCAAAAATTTTCCCATTGAAATAAGACCAGTCTCCTCATTGTAGAACATATCGAAGAGTACATCTTCGGCATTGCGTTGCTCCTGCTCGCGATGACTGTTGATTATACGGTAGTTGAAGACGACGAAAAAATTTGCAAAAAAATTAAAATGATTAATTAGCGAGTTATTGGTAAATGTTTTTATATTTTGCTAGTCTATTTTTCGAGCATTAGTTAGTAACAATGTGTCAAAAGTTAGCAAAGTGAAAAGCTGTTAGTTAGTAGTACATGGTACATGTTGGCAATGCAACATCAGCTGGTACATGCACACACATACATATACATATACATATGTAGATACCAGCGGATGTCGTTATAGTGGATATGTACATGGAGATATATAAATTTATAGAAATGTCAGTATGTGGATACACTCGTTGGTTGCAATCACTACGAATGATTGTTTGTATATAGTTTATATGAAAGATTTAGCTGAAAGAAAACTAACAACTACAAGTACTTATATCTAAGTAACGGGCATATCAAATCAAGTAACATAACATAACATAACATAACAAATGTTTGTATGTTTGTATGTCGGCACTTCTGCAGTGTCCATGCCATCGAGTATGCTTGAGTAGAGAGAGCGCAAAGAGATGTGGGCAGGTGAAAATGGTAAGGAAATGTTTGCATACTTTTTGAGACTTAAGTACATTACATAAACGTCACTTAACTAACGGTTTCTTATATACATTGTATGATGGTAGTAGAGAGGGTATGTGTGTATGAATATACCTTTTTCCGGTTATGGGGCATTCTCTGGAAAAAAAGCCACTTGAAAAAAAAAGTTCTTTATTTTCTTTGGCAATTATATATCTTATAGTACATGTAAAACCTAAAATAAAAAATATGGTTTTAGGTCTGTGTAACGCGGGGTTGCCATATTATAAGGGGCCAAAGTTTTTTGTAAAAAAATGTTCGAACCGCCATAACTTTAAAACTAATGAACAGATTTTAAAACACCATGTGACTTTTTTGTATAGAATTTCTCAAACTTTGAAACTGTATATCGTAAAAAATTTTAAAAGTAATATTTCATAGAAAAAAATGAAAAAAAATTTTTTTTTTGAATTTTTAACAACTTATGCCCCCTTCGATTTTTTTCGAAAATATCTTAAAATGTTCCTTATTTCATCACCTTTTTACCCCCCAAAGGGAATTTTGGGACAGCAATATTTGTATGAGCTACAAATAAAAAACCAACTCAGAACATGATGAAAAATCATTGATTTATGCAGTATTATTATCAGAATTTAGCGTAACCCAGGATTAACGACATGGACGTAGCAGACATTTAATCCCTTTTTTTTTTTTTTTTATTTTTTAATATTTTTTTTAATTTTTTTGTATTTTTCAAATTTTTAATTTTTTTTGTTTGTTTTTTTGGTTTTTGCTTTTTTTTTTTTAATTATTACGTAGATTAGATTCAAGTACGTGATAATTTTAAATAAAAAACAAAAACAAAAAAAAAATTAAAAATTTTAAAAATACAAAAAAATATTAAAAAACAAAAAAACAAAAAGGGATTAAATGTCTGCTACGTCCACGTCGTTAATCCTGGGTTACGCTAAATTCTGATAATAATAGTGCATAAATCAATGATTTTTCATCATGTTCTGAGTTGGTTTTTTATTTGTAGCTCATACAAATATTGCTGTCCCAAAATTCCCTTTGGGGGGTAAAAAGGTGATGAAATAAGGAACATTTTAAGATATTTTTGAAAAAAATCGAAGGGGGCATAAGTTGTTAAAAATTCCAAAAAAAAATTTTTTTTCATTTTTTGCTATGAAATATTAATTTTAAAAAATTTTACGATATACAGTTTCAAAGTTTGAGAAATTCTGTACAAAAAAGTCACATGGTGTTTTAAAATCTGTTCATTAGTTTTAAAGTTATGGCGGTTCGAACATTTTTTTACAAAAAACTTTGGCCCCTTATAATATGGCAACCCCGCGTTACACAGACCTAAAACCATATGTTTTATTTTAGGTTTTACATGTACTATAAGATATATAATTGCCAAAGAAAATAAAGAACTTTTTTTTTCAAGTGGCTTTTTTTCCAGAGAATGCCCCTTATGAGTAATTTGATTTGAGAAATTTGCGAAAAATTTAGACTAAAGGTGATAATGAATACTTTTTTGCAGTTGATAAGTAGACAATAATAGATGAACGAAGTTGCTAATTGATATTTTGTCTGCATTAAATGCAATGGAAAATTTTGGTATCGCATGCCTTAAAATAGACGTACACACCTGGATAGCTCAGCTAAGCAAATGTTTTTTTTGCTGATTTTTTTGTAAAAAAAATCCCACTGACAATTTTCAGAATACCATTTTCTTATACATTCTCGCGAGGTTTTAGACTAGAAGCGAAGTGGAAATAATTGTGAAGCAACGTGATATTTATTTTTAATTTTAAAGGATTTAAAGAATTTTAGGAATATAATTAAAGTAATTTCTACTCAATTTAGGACCCCACTGAGCATGTTGATCATTTTTATACTCTCGCAACAAATGTTGCTAAAGAGAGTATTATAGTTTTGTTCACATAACGGTTGTTTGTAACACCCAAAACTAAACGAGTTAGATATAGGGTTATATATACCAAAGTGATCAGGGTGAAGAGTGGAGTTCAAATCCGAATGTCTGTCTGTCCGTCCGTCTGTGCAAGCTGTAACTTGAGTAAAAATTAAGATATCTTGATGAAACTTGGCACACTTATTTCTTGGCACCATAGGAAGGTTGCTTTCGAAAATGAGCAAAATCGGACCACTGCCACGCCCACAAAATGGCGAAAACCGAAAACACATAAAGTGCCATAACTAAGCCATAAATTAAGCTATGGAAATAAAATTTGGTATGAAGGATCGCACTATGAAGGGGCATATGTGGATGTAATTTTTTTGGGAAAGTGGGCGTGGCCCCGCCCCCTACTAAGTTTTTTGTACATATCTCGCAAACTAATAGGGCTATATAAACCAAACTTTCTGCAGTCGTTTTTTTTAGCCACTTCCCAATACAGTCCAAAAATTAAAGAAATCGGATCATAACCACGCCCACCTCCCATACAAAAGTTAGGTTGAAAATTACTAAAAGTGGGTTAACTCACTAACGAAAAACGTCAGAAACACTAAATTTCACATAAGAAATGGCAGATGAAAGCTGCACTCAGAATTTTTTACAAAATGGAAAATTGGCGTGGCGTCGCCCACTTATGGGTCAAAAACCATATCTCAGGAACTACTCGACCGATTTCAATGAAACTTGGTTTGTGATAGTTTCCTTACCCAATAATATGTTGTGAAAATTGGCCAAATCGCTTCACAACCACGGCTACTTCCTATATACCAGAACTTAGAAGATGATCGGAATGGTTTACTTTAGAATATATAAAGTAAGCACTAGTGAAGATATCGGTGCAAAACTTTGCACAAATACTGTATTTATAGTGTGGCAGCCCATTTCTAAAAATCGCCGAAATCGGACCATAGGTTTTCAAGGCCCCATATATTGAACATGAGGACCTCGGTGCTTCTAACCTAATATTAGGGTTTCCAACTTTAATGGGCTTTATACAATATATATGACGAATATGTGGGTCAAATTGTGTATTATATAATATAAATAAAGTTAAATAAATAAATTGCGAGAGTATAAAATGTTCGGTTACACCCGAACTTAGCCCTTCCTTACTTGTTTTATGTATACTCTTAATGTTTACAGGATCTCTGACTTGATTTTTTGATTAATTTATTGATACAATACTAATATTTGCATTAAATATTTCACTTAAAATGATATTTCAATATATATATTCCGCCAAATTCTGCTATTTTTAGAAGTAAATACTTCCCTTAAAGTAGGGTTTTATTTTTACACAGTATCATCTGATGACTCAAGTGGTTTGTATTTATTCAAAATGTAGGTTTAAGTTCCGACTGTATAAATTAACCAATTTAGATAGTACAAAATCAGTATACTTATAGGAATGGATATATATTCTGTCAAATCGGTACCCGGAAATTCTTATTTTAAATTTTCCCGCTGAGAATATTTCAAAAAAATGTTTTTCCCTGTCAGCAACTATTCCGTCAATTTTTATTGCTATGTGTCATATAGTTTGTTTACGGCTTCATTAGGAACAAATCAACCTTTTGTGAACGTTGCAACTATGTAGATAAACCTATTGAACAAAGAGTTTGGGTTAAATTTTTGTGTTTCAAACGAAACTTAGAAATGTTGAAAAATATATATTATAAAAGTGAACGAGTTATTGAACAAATATCATCGCACAACCACCGTACTCTCCAGATATGGCTCCGTGAGAATTTTCCCTGTATCCAAAACTCAAATTACCACTTCGTGTAACACGTTTTGAGAGCATTGAAGACATCAAAACAAATTCGCAACGAGAACTGGAGGCCATCCGGAATATAGCTTTAAAAAGTATTGGATTGTACGTTGGAAGAAGTGTATTGCCTCAGAAGGGGCATATTTTGAAGGGTACATAATAAATTTAGATGATTGATAAGATGTTTGTGTTTTATTTCAAATTTTCGGGTACTTATTTGACAGGATAAGCTGGCAGTATGGCTTAATTGGGAATATAGTATAGTAGGATCCAAAGAACATGCCATTTAGGAATCATATGGTTAACTGAAATATAGTAGATACTTGAAGATTTTTTTATAATAATGAATCCATTGTATATATTTCAATATTCCATTAGAAAACAATGGAATATTATCTCGAAACAGTTATACATATGTTCTTAAACTTCGTTATACATATTTCATACAATTTTTAAGTTCTATAAATATAAAATTTTTGGAAGATTTTCATATATTAAGAGTTACATTTATTTAAAAACGATAGGACCGATCTGACTTTGTTGAAAAAATAGATTCATGGGGAACAATTAAAGCTATTAACCCTCTAAAGGCCAATGTTGTCTATATAGAGTTTCTATCTTCGGCTTCCTAAATTTATTTTATTTAATTAAGAGAGAGACTAGTTTTAAGGAAACTTTATAACTATTTATAAAGAAATATTGGTATCTTTTGTTAACAAATTTCAGTTAAATTACATCGTATAGTTTCCAAAAATAATTGAAATTTTCAATTATCAAGACATTGGCCTGATCTTTTGAAAATCGTCTTATTTTTTTATTGTTTAAACGCTTTATAAGAAAAGGTGAAAAATATTGCCAAAATTACATTCTGAAGTGTTATTGATATTTTTCCAGGTAATCTCGAATATCTTAGTAGTTCTATAAACTTTTCAGAAAGCCTACTCGAAAGGAAAAATGAAAAACTATTTAACAAGAAAATATCTTGCCTCAAACACTATCTATTTCAGTGACAATAGTGATTCAACTGTTTTCTAAACTCAGAAAAACCAATATACATATATATATAGAATGATATATAAAGATGATGCGAGATATGGTGAATCAATTTGAATGGATATTTTACTTTTATGATTCAAATTAGAGGGAAAGTCTATATTGATTCCATTGTGCCCTCGAATGTCATAAGCAGTATAATTACTACAGAAATTATAGAGACCTAATAATCACGAGTATTTGCTTTATGTAAAGTATCTCTCATTGTAAGCTCAACTTCAAACTAAAATTGACTGTAATGAGTGTTTTATTCACCTTCCGGAACTGTAGGCTGCTATTTCAAACCACCCTGTAATATTTGCCTTCAGTTTTTATACTAATGCGCGTGTAAATTTTTTTTGAAAAATCAATAAAATCACTCCTATTTATAACTGAAAAATTTCAATATTTTACAAATTAAAAAAAAATAAATTTCGAAAATATTTTTTAGTGTATATTTTTTTCTAAACCCTTACCCATCTGTAGGATCGTTTTCATCGTCATCTGTTTCGCCCATATTTTCGTTAGAACCTGTATAGCTAATCATAAAATTTCGTTTTGAGTTTAGTGTGTATTGTTACAACAACAACAATAATAAAATTGCTTAAGCAAAACAATGCGCCTTTTGAAAGCTGAAATCAAAGTTTTCGAAGCTAATACCAAACTAAATCGGTTTCGAAATGAAAATATGTAAACTTCATAAAAAGCAACGGACAGACTTTGTAATACAAAAACGTCGAAATAAACTTAACACATAACTTAACTTAACTTAACACACTTCGAAGCACACACATAATAACACATATGAATATCGAAAATAACGGCAAATGAAATACTAAAGGAAATTGTCAAAAACTACACAATTAAATAATGCAGCTCAGCAGGAGCAATTACTACAATCAATGCAACAGTAACAGCAATAACAACAATAAGAGATAAAAGAATTTCAATGTGGCGCAACGGTAAACAAAATTACTGTTACTTTATTATGCAGATAATGCATTAATAATGAATTTTATGAATATTTAATTAAATAAATAACGGTGTTTATAGATAAGAATAAAGATTTACTAAGTAGAAAACTTTCTAAAATTTATTTGTAAAACAGAAAAAAATTTCGAAAATGCAATATTTTTAAATATTCCGTATTTTTGGAATAGATTTACTCACGGTCGCATCGATAAGAAACGCTTCTGTAGGCTACACCCAAAGCGAATTCGTTGTGTTGGCAAAAAAGAAAACGGAAAAGACATTGTACATACACAAGTAACGGTATTTAGAAAAGACACTTGAAATCAAACAATCTAAACAAATTAAGGCAAATTAATTTGAATTTCGCTTGTTTTCAAATGTGTTTGCTGATTGGCATGTACATATGTATGTATGTATGTACATCGAGTATACATAGCGACATATAACATAATAAGAATTTGCTAAACAAATTTAATAGCTTGACAACAATTAGCTCACCAAGCAGCGGAAGAATTTACAAATTTAATTTTTTTTATGAACATTTAATTGTGAACATTCATTCATACATATGTTTGTAGCTATGTACATACATATCAGTAAGAAGTGCCGCGTGCCAAGTAACGCCACTTGACACCGCGAAATTGTCATACGAAGCGATAAGTTGTGCGAAGACACTGTGCGATAGGCTAAAGGTGACCACAAATATTTGACATTGATAAAGCAATGACATACATCAGTTTTTAATTTTTTTTTTAATTTTTAAGTATTAAGAATATTTCATAAAAATATTTTTTGGGTTTCATTACACTATACGGCAAAATCGACTTTTTTTGTGGATATTGGATCAAATAAAACATTTTCCGGGAGAGAGTCACAAATAAAATGGTATGTTCTTCGTTTTTCGAAGTTAGCCTCTAAATTCGAAATATTCGACTTCGAATTTCGAAATTTAGCTTACTGAGGAGGCCATTATTAATTATAGTGTCAAATGGTGTATAACATTTTTCGATCAAGCTTATATGACAGATGGTATACGCGGTTAAAGTTGGATCTTTAAAAAAAAATTTAAAATTATATATTTCAAAAAATACTGACACAATTTTTGATAATTTGGTACGCTACTCTTTTGTTTGTATACCAATTTCTTCTATTTCAAAGATATACAATATTTCATTTAAGTGGTTTGGAAGGTTTATACTGAAAAGAACCACATTCACGACCATACAAAATTTTCAAAAATTGAACCAGTATTTTTCGAAATATAAAGCTTTTATTTCTTTCGAACATCCAACTTTAACCCCAAATAACATCTGTCATAATATAAGCCCAACCGATTCTTTATATACACCTTTGAATTAAGAAGAATATTTAGATTATCAGGTTATCACTTCCGAGTGAAATTCAAGCAAATTCACTTTCAATCCGATCACTTTCGTTTTTACTTTTCAAATACTACATTTTTTTAAATTTCACTTCCACTCGGATTGCAGAATCTGACTTTATATTCTTATTTCGGATTTTTTTAGTACTATTCATATATTTTTTTATTAAACCTTTTTTTGAACTCCGAAAGCAAATTGGAGGCTAATTTCGAGCCAGTCGAGTATTGTACATTGTTATTTCGAAAATCCAGAAATTATAACTTTTGGTGTTATTCATTTGTTCTTACACTTGCCCCAACTCTTCCGAAAATATCTTACACAAATTGTGTATGTATATCTTCAACATTTCGCTGTTCCTAATAACTACCAGAGGTGTTCGATTTGCCATTTTTCTGCTCGCTACCTTTTGTTCACAAACACTTTGCAAATGAAAGCAACAACAAAAAAAGCGAGTTGATTTTGATAAGGGATTATTCGGCGCTTTAATGAAGTGGTCAGATTTAACTTTTAAAATTTTAGATAATTTTAACCTACCGAATGACTTTGTTGACAAATACTTTCCGAATTAAAATACATACAAAGATTATTTAAGACTTGAGATAAAATATAATTGTGTATAGAAAACTCAATAGGAATTTGATGGAAATAGGAATATTGCTCTAACTGCATATTCGTTTTATTTTCTCCGCGCTGAAATGTAGGCAACGTTTTTGTTAACGTATACCACTAGTTAAACTCAATATTCTAACAACTGGTTAAGAATATTTTTAATTGAAGAAATGTTTTTGTTAAAATAGTTTAGTCTTTTGTCTTCAACTGTTATCAGGTTTCTTAAATTTTTTATAATTCTATAAAAATTAAAAAACAATTTTCGAAAATCAAAAGAACTAATCAACGAACAAATTTTAAAATTGTTAAGAATCTATCAGAATTAGATTTATCAGATTTATCAGTTTTATTATAGAACTAGCTGACCCGGCGAACTTTGTACCGCCTAACAGTCAATGAATGTGGTGTTACAGATAAGCAGAACTTTATGATTTTTTGAAAGCAATACAATGAATACATATAATATTTATAACGGTCCGGTACGTGCTTCGATACGTATAAAGTGAAATATAAAATATAACTAATTTATAAAAAAAATATATTTAATTATTTGCTAGCTATCCAAAACATTTGGATAAACAATATTTTTTGTTTTTCCATTTTGAGCATGAATAAACAAACGGCTGGGGGTACCGACTCTGGAACAGGCAACATAAAGTTGGCCATGTGAAAAACATGATTCCTCCAAATTCACACCACAAACGTTAAGTGTTTGCCCTTGAGCTTTGTTGATAGACATCGCAAATGATAAACGCACAGGATATTGTAATCGTTTGAATTCAAATGGCATATCAGTTGGAATCATAGGGATACGCGGTATTAAACAAACTTCTCCTTTTGATTTACCAGTTAAGATCGTAGCTCCAATCAAATTTGGCAATAAATTTTTCACTGCCAATCTGGTGCCATTACACAGTTTTGGTGGATTAATATTTCGCAATAATTCCACTTTCAGATTCAAGCAATGCGGTGGCATACCAGCCGGTTCTAATGAATTTAAAAATTCAGTTGGATAATTCATTGCCTCATTGCCATGTTTTGGCCTAGTTGGAAATTCGCTTTGCGATGTATTTATTTTTTTTCACAAATTCACACAAACTTCAATAATTATTAAAAAAAAAATATAATAACTAATAATTTTGCACCGCGGTAATTTCGGACACTACTGAACGTATGGGGCCAAAGAAAACCGGCGATGTTTACACTCCAATGTCATATATTCTCCTAATTTGAATTTTCTTAATGCTAAGAGTCAAAGTTCTATATACCTACAAAAAACAAAATATTCTTGTATTTCTTTATGCAAAATAAATGCACCGTAATATAGTTCGATGTCTTTTCAAAGCCTACTTTGTTTGTCGATCTGCCTGCTACATACATACCTACATGTTGATATAAATATAATGCAGTAAGTTTGTATGTGGGAATAATAAGTATGGTAGTTAAGACGAAAGTTCATAAATTTTGAGAGCGAAAGAGCGTAGATAAGTAGGTAACAAATCGTTTAGTAAATGATTAAACTATTATTGATGTATGTATGCTAATATGAGCGCTTTTCAGCTTTCCAAGTAGGTACGAGTTAAATAAACAAAAATGTAACATATGTGTGGTGAATTTTTTGCAACATTTTGGCCGATATCTCGAGACCCTAGTCACGGAGCAGCATCAAAAATACTCTATACTATAGAAATCATCAACAGCTTCCATTTGCTACCCATATTGTAAAAACACATCCTAGGGTTACCCGGGTCCAAGTTTTGGCCTATTTCTCGAGACTCTGGTATCCGATTGATTGCCTGCTACATACGTACCTACATGTGTGGTGAAATTTTTTAAACATTTTGGCCGATATCTCGAGACCCTAGTCACGGAGCGGCATCAAAAATACTCTACACTATAGAAATCATCAACAGCTTCCATTTGCTACCCATATTGTACAAACACATCCTAGGGTTACCCGGGTCCACGTTTTCGCCTATTTCTCGAGACCCTGGTATCCGATTGATTGCCTGGTATCCGATTGATTGCCTGCTACATACATACCTACATGTGTGGTGAAATTTTTGAAACATTTTGGCTGATATCTCGAGACCCTAGTCACGGAGCGTCATCAAAAATACTCTATCCTATATATATCATCAACAGCTTCAATTTGCTACCCATATTGTACAAACACATCCTAGGGTTACCCGGGTCCACGTTTTGGTCTATTTCTCGAGACCCTGGTATCCGATTCTTAAAATTTCAAAACACAAACCATCTACTGAATAGTCCAAACAAAGCCTAAAAATTTGGTATGGATAGGTGAGCCCGTTCTTGAGTTATAAGATTACCAAGGAAATGTAACTTCTTTTTATATATATAGATTTCTCTTCATTGCTGCAGAATTTCAAAAATGTGTAAATGAATTTTTACTTGACAAAAAATATCAAAACTGCTTACAAAAATATTGTTTTAAGAATTTCAAAAACGTAAAAGGAAAAAAATAGTTTTTAGAGAACAATTTTTGTATAAATTAAAATTCAAATCTATGTCCAACTATTTGGAAATAACAAGAAATTAAAAACAAAAAATAAAAAGGTAGAAATAATATTTTTTTTCAATAATTTTTTATGTTTGAACTTAAAAAAAATTTGTTTTCGAAAAAAAATTTTTTTAACTTTTCGATATTTCAATCAATATTTTGAATTATGAAAATCTTAAAAGAGAAATTAATGAAATATAAACGAGTATATTCTTGAGTACTAGACCCACATTCGATCCATGGATGTGGTATTGGTATATTGATATGCGTATTTTTCAAAATATCTAACTAATCTAACTGATCTTGTATAACACTCTATATATGTATGTATATACTATATAAACTTTAGAATAGTAATGATTAACTTTATTATGTGATTTTTTTATGATATTATTAATATAATATAAATACTTGTGTCCATATTGCATTAATAACTGTCACTCAAACACGCGTCACAATTGTTATTAAAAGGCAGAAAGAATGAAATATCATTTTAGAACAATATGCATACTGTTACACACAAATACACACAAGTAGTTCATATTGTATTTATTTGATTTATTTAATTTTTAATTATACCATTAAATTTATCACTTTTAAGTATTAATTTTGTTCTATTTATATTTATATTATATTTTTATTTCTTATTAACCTCTTTGCTTGCTTGCTCACATGCCTATACACCCATTTACCTTATGATAGCCGATATGGTGCGTATAATGGTGCCACGCCTATGATTGAGCGCCACACCTTCAATAATTTCCTCGATAATTTGCGTGGTCTCTAGCAGTTCCTTTGCCTCCTCCACCTTTTTCTCCAACTGATTTTTGGCCTCAGTTTCAGCGCATGTTTCACCACTTGTTGGTAATACATCGGCAAGGGAATTTTCTCTTTCACCATTCACTTTATCAATCACCATCGTAATACCACCCTCACTGTCATTGCTAACACTACGTGAGAAATCACGCGAAACTACTTCAGCTTCTTCTTCAATTGAATTTAACTCCAAAGCATCATCGCTATTAACAACAACACCAACAAAACTATAATTCTCAATTGCATTGCTTTGGACCTCCATGGCGTATGCGCGACTTTTTGAATTTTTTTATTTATTTATTTATACAACAAAGTGTTGTTAAACGCTTGTTAAAATTGTTGTTATTTGTTTATGTTACACTCGCTACTGGCTTGAAGTTAATTAATTTCGTCTGAATTTCAATTAATTTTTGTTTTTTGTAAAATCACCAAAATTATTCGGAGTCTCTACGGAATTTGTACCTGTGCACCGTCAGCTTGAGCGCGCGCTAATGACTTGCAGGTCCACGTTGTCAGCCAATTATATAGGCGGTTTATGATCGGTATGACGGCACAACATTTCGCACCACACGTGCCCCCACCTAACCCAGTATAACTCTCAACCGCTCCGCGAGCGTCCAACTCGTGCGCGTCTACCCAATTTCGCGCTCCCAGTCAATCCCCTCCCCTCCAGCGCTATTTATAATCGTTTTTATATCAAATTAACAACACTTTTATTGCTGTTAAATTTTTAATAAATATTTATTAGCGTTTGCCAGCTAGCTAGCGGTGTTTTTGTTTGTGTGCGCGGCGAAAAGTGTTAATTAGCGCATCAGGTTGGAATAATTCAAGTCATAGCTGCTGAATTGTTGCTTAATATCTGCCTTAATCTACTTAATATTTGCCTAAGTATTTAATAATTTAATACTTAAACTACTTAAGCATTTTGTTTAATTAACACAAAATATTTGCTTGTGAAATATTTAGATATATTTATAAATATAAATATATATATATATGTATATGTAGATATATGTATAGCAAACGCTATTGTTAGTCAATGGTAAGCGTGCAAACTTTTTTGCGCAGCTGAAATTATTTAAAGCATAACGCTTATCATATTTAGTTAAATTTTGCAGACTATAAAAGTATAAAAACAAACATTGAGAATAACAAATTGCTATTTTTAGATTTAGCCATAAAAGAGCTAGCTTGAAAGTGGCTAATGCTTATATAGCACTAAGTAGCACTAATTGATATCAGCTGACTTCAATAATTAACAATCGGAAAAAATATATTTATTTTATAGAAAAAGTACCGGAGAGTACTACTCCCTTTAAAATACTCCCTTTACGTTGCCTCAAAGTCATATGACATATGGAACAAGTAATGAGATCAACTCGCTTCTTCTGATGTCATTATATAAGAGTAAACTCCTAATCGCTTACCATAGTGTTTTGCGAGTTATAATAGGAGGATAATATAACCTCTTATTATAGATCATAATATCAGATACAATTTTATATTTCATGTCAGTTGTCATTCTTTTTTAATCATTGGATACTTCAAGATGAGATTGTACGATATTAGATCTTCTAGTTCACTTTGTGTTTACTCTCAGTATTACTTTCAAGCTCGTTTACTCTGTTCGTTCAGAGTTCAATAAAAGGAACACTGTTGAAAGCAGTTACAATTATCTTAACAGGGGATTAAGAGATCTAAGAAGATATATAAAGGGTGTTTATTTTAGACATGTGCTTTTCAAGAAGAAATAAAACAAATATAATTTAAGGTTATAGACAAGAATTTAGCTTCATTATAAATATCAGGATTTGCCATTCTGTGTTAAAAATGATTTTAACAGGTGACCGCCGCGGCTGGCTCGAATAAATTACAAAGTATTTTTATCTAGATGGATGGGATTATTTCAGTAACTGTAGTGTTGAGGAAGTTTTGATCATGTGATCTAGCACTTGTTTAATATATTCCTGGATAAGATTAGACGAATTTAGGGTCTCCACTTCTGTCCGGTTTTGTCTTCGGAATCTATTTCTTCCTTTTCCTTCCTTTCAAAGCCCTACAAGTTGAAATACTTTTGCAAACCGTAGAAATGAACTTCAGAGCATATTGAAGGATCGAAAGAGATATATATTTCTTATTATGGAACTGACATGGATTTCAATGGCAACTAGTTGGTTGAAGGATTCATAAGAGGGGAGGAAGAGCGAAGGGGACGCACTCTAACGTTTTCATATCAAAAATCTCACAAGAAGATCGAAGAGTTATTAACTGAGGTGAGTTGGGATTCGTACGAAGTAATCTAAATGACATTCGCTCCTCTTAATTTAAAAAAAAATTAATTTCTATAGCGGATATCTTGTTTGTAAGGACTGGGATGGGAAATATATACATAACTATTGTCTTGTGAATGTTCTTTTACGTATCTTTTTCTTATGCTTTTAGTCTTGATCGTAGCAGTAGAAAACATTCCCCAAATCTAGTTAACGGTATTTGGTCAGTTCCATAAACCCATCTGATGTGGGAACAGTTCTTAAAGTGAGACTTCATATTAATTACATAATTTTAAAAAGTTTTAATGCTCTCTTTCACTTAGTAGTTCAACTGCTTGAGAACAGTTATGGTTGAATTTCTTTTTCGAACCTTCGAAAGTTTATGAAAGAATTTTATCTACCTCTAATATACTGATTATCTACCTCTAAAACTGAGATTAAAAATTAAAAAAAAAAACAGATTTATTTAAAGAAACAAAGTCCAAAAAACTGCATCGTCAGCACTCAAGTTAATAATAGACTGATAATCCACGCTAAATTTAATAACTTAATTTAGTATTATATATTTGGAAAAAACCCAACGAAATCCCAACTGCTGCACCTATAAATATTTTCCGAGAACCCTAAATATTATTAGCGATATTTAATAAAATGAAATCCCCAGAAAACTGATTAAACAACAACTGTAAATTTGTCATGGAAATTAACAAACACATAGTCACACGTTTATTATGAAATTCATCCATGAAATGCACAGAACTACGTCAGCAGAAACAGGCTCGAGCTCTTTGATACAGCCATTCGGGCTGTCTAGTCGTGTTATCTCATGACGAAGTTCAAGTTTATCCATCATATAAGAGTGTATGTTTGTATGTGTGTGACGAAACACGTAGTACAAATATTTAATGGGTAGGTGCAATAAGAATTTTAAACATATGACACAGTTTGAGTCACAAAATTTTTTTTTATCTAATCACTCGATGGCAATAAAATTATTAAAATCTGCTCATTTCATGCACGAGCACAACGTCAGGTGAATGTGCTACTAAACTGTGATTTACCACCATCTACTGTTTAGTAAGCATTTCTAAGCAACTGATTTGAACATTTATGGCGATCATAAAGATTGGTGAAAGTAGTGAATGAAAGAACGATTTTTTGCGTCGCTAAAAATAGTGGAATTTCGCAATTTATGATTTCAAAGTCTAACGAATTTAGACTGTAGAACTATTATTATTATTTTTGTTGATATTCTTTGGTATTTGATATTTTTTATTAAAGGGTGCTATAATTTTTGTTATTGATTTTTGGGTTTGCAAAATTTATTGCGAGGAGGTTGGTAGAAATTTGTCTTTAGCGAGACGTGACCAAAATGTTATCAGTTTTAGGGATTTATTGAAGGAAATGTAATGATGATAAGATTATCTCTGGAGCTACAGCTGTAAATTGTTTTTTAAAAAGCTGAGATTTGTTGCTTATTTCGTATTTATTTATTTATTATGTTTTGAATTTTTTCTAGTGCTATTTTTAAGCTTTATAAGGTGTTACCCAAAAGATTGGTTAAATATTTTTTGTTAATTTTTCTGTATTTTTAGACATTTATTAAGGTCACATGGTAGACTTTAAGAGGTAAGAGGCCTACATTTAGGCGCAAGTCTTAATTATACACAATATAGCGAAGGCACACACTAAGGTTTATAGCAGTTATTTGGAACATCACAAATTAATTTAAAAATTTTGTAAGGACCTTTTTGAAAAATGAAACCATTCACATTGAGATTTTTTTTATAAAAGAAAAAATAAATAAATCTAAAAATCAGTTAAGCATAATTTTAAAAATAACAACCAAGCTTTTCCTATAATTTTCGACTTCTAGCTATGTAGTATATAGTATAGCGTCGACTCTGGATGAGTTACTTCTAATTTTATGGCAGTTCTCAACATTTTTTTTCAACTCACTTTACAAAAAAACAAAAACTAAAAATTTTGTTTCGAACATTTACCTCAAATACTTGGAGACGATTTTGACAAAAGTCGACTTTTGTTGCTGCATGCAAATACCTTGCACCAACTCAGTGAGCACAGCCTCATCATAATGATCCAATTCAGCATTGTCGTTTTCAACACACTCCTGAGCAAACACTTTATCACTCAGCATTTCGGTGCTGATCAATTTCAAATTACTATCGAGATTGTTAAGATTCTCAAAAGATTCCGTGCGCGAACCAATGTTTTTATGATGCATATCGCGTCCCGTTACGGCGACCTCGTCAATTAAAGTTAAGCAATCCATTTTTTTCCAATAATTGAATATGATATTCGAACACAGATTTTTTATTTTATTTTTTTATTTTATTTAAATTTTTTTATTATTTTTTTTCTCTATTTTAGAGTTTTTTTGTAGAATTTTCAATACTTTTTCTTTTTATTTTCCGATCACACACCACTTTTCATGCGCTACACCACTTAGACCGTGCGTACGTGCTATCTGCGGAAGACTTTATATTAAAAAGTTCGAACTTGAATTTTATAGGCGTTAAAGTTGGTTTGCTCGCTACAATTTTTTCTTCTCTTTTCTGATATGTATCTTTTATACAAATTTTTCGGATAAATATGTTAATTGATATTAATTTTTTATTTTCTTAATCCTTTAACAGCATTTAACAATGACGCATAACACACGCTTGTGCACAAATCAATTTTTTTCGCACAACTGCTGTTTGTATTTGGCATGTATTAGCTTTTATTGACTTTTTATAAGCGTTAGATATCAACAAAGTTGACCAAAGCTGGTAGTCAAACGTGAGTAAAAGATGAGTTGTGTTATTTTTATGTATCGTGGTTTTTATATTTATTTTAACACTCATATAAATATATTTATTTATAAATGCACATACACATAAACTTAGATATGTATATTGTAAGGTCCAATAAAAAATTTAAAACTCATCTTGGTTACTCATACGCACTGGTGGCGCACATATCGAGCCTTTACCGCCATTTTAGCGTAAGCGACAAAAACCAAATTTTACAGGTGAAGGTTTTTTTTAAATACTTTTAACCATTAATGTTGTAGTAATTTAAAATGTCTCATACATTAATGCTTTTCAGACATTTACATATATAATTGAACAAAAAATTTTAAATTACTACCACATTAATGGTTAAAAGTATTTAAAAAAAACCTTCACCTGTAAAATTTGGTTTTTGTCGCTTACGCTAAAATGGCGGTAAAGGCTCGATATGACACTGCGGTTCTGCAAGTACAGTATACTCTCGAAAAGTCAATTCTCAGAAAGTAAATAATCGCGGAAAAGTTAATCACCTTTAAGATTACACATGCACCTCGAAAAAGTAAATTTTTTAATTTACTTTTCAGAGAGTGTGATAAAAAATTCGAAACGAAGCAAGCAGCGTTTTTTACGATGTTGCAAAAACACTTACTCTCTTGTTTATCGCGTCTTTTTAGTAAATAAACTCTCCTACTTGATCCACTGGTTTAAAAATGAAAACGATGCAAATCAGATGTCAGACTTTTTGAATTGTCGTACAAAAATGGTCAGAAAATATATTGCAAAATAAAAAAAACAAAAGAATATTCAAGATTTTTTCTCTTCATAGTAAATACATATGTATGTATGTAAATGTAAATATGTTTTTTCATGTAAATCCATATGTTTTATTGAAGCAAATAAATGAATGAATTTTTTTAGTTTAAAAATGCATTTAATATTATAAAAACAGATAATTTATTTATATATTTGGAAAAGTAAAATATTCGAAAAAATAAATTACCCAAAATACCAATCGATTTACTTTTCGAGAGTATACTGTTATGCTATCAGGTGCATGAGTTACCATTTTAAAACAACTTTTTTTGTGAGATTTATGAATGATTATATAAGTGATTATTACTTATATATATTGATTATTACCTATATACAGACATAAACATTTATTTTATTTTATTTCATTTATATTTTATTTTATTTTAGTATACTCTCGCAACAAATGTTGCTAAAGAGAGTATTATAGTTTTGCTCACATAACGGTTGTTTGTTACACCCCAAAACTAAACGAGTTAGATATAGGGTTATATATACCAAAGTGATCAGGGTGAAGAGTGGAGTTCAAATCCGAATGTCTGTCTGTCCGTCCCCTCCCCCTACTAAGTTTTTTGTACATATCTGGCAAACCAATAGAGCTATATAAACCAAACTTTCTGCAGTCGTTTTTTTTAGCCACCTCCTAATACAGTCCAAAAATGAAAGAAATCGGATCATAACCACGCCCACCTCCCATACAAAAGTTAGGTTGAAAATTACTAAAAGTGGGTTAACTCAGTAACGAAAAACGTCAGAAACACTAAATTTCACGTAAGAATTGGCAGATGAAAGCTGCACTCAGATTTGTTTACAAAATGGAAAATGGGCGTGGCGTCGCCCACTTATGGGTCAAAAACCATATCTCAGGAACTACTCGACCGATTTCAATGAAACTTGGTTTGTAATAGTTTCCTTACCTCCCAATAATATGTTGTGAAAATAGGCCAAATCGCTTCACAACCACGCCTACTTCCTATATACCAGAACTTAGAAGATGATCTAAATCGTTTACTTTACAATATAGAAAGTAAGTACTAGTGAAGATATCGGTGCAAAACTTTGCACAAATACTGTATTTATAGTGTGGCAGCCCATTTCTAAAAATCGCCGAAATCGGACCATAGGTTTTCAAGACCCCATATATCGCACATGAGGACCTCGGTGCTTCTAACCTAATATTAGGGTTTCCAACTTCCAATGGACTTTATACAATATATATGACGAATATGTGGGTCAAATTGTGTATTATATAACATAAATAAAGTTAAATAAATAAATTGCGAGAGTATAAAATGTTCGGTTACACCCGAACTTAGCCCTTCCTTACTTGTTTTATTTTATTTTATTTTATTTTATTTCAATTCATTTTATTTTTTTATTTTAATTTATTTTAATTTAATTTAATTTATTTTTATTTTATTTTATTTTATTTTATTTTATTTTATTTTATTTTATTTTATTTGAAGATTGATGATTCGTAATTAGTAAATTAAGAAAGTTAAGTTGAGCAACAATTTACATCAAGGATTCATTTCTTTATTATTAAGAATAATTAATTGAATACAAAGCGTGTCAAATTTCCACTGCAAAGAAATAGATGTCTATAATAAAACCAGTGAAAAGAAATGTTTGATCTCAATAGTTTTGTTATTTCAACTTTTGACTATACAAAGTTGCTACAAATCAAAATAGTATCTTAATTAAGTCGATTATGTTTCAGTTAGTGTAGTTGATAATAGTTAATTATGAAATATCCATTGAAATGCGTTTCTTTCGCTGCTAATTAATATACAATATGTAAATATTTGCAGGAAAATATTTGCTTAAAAATCAAGCAATCTCAAAAATACAAATTGTTTGATAATAATTTAAAAATACCATTCAATTGTTTTGAAATCAGTTGAAGAAATCCTTCGTATTCGACAATTAAAAGTGTCAATATTTTCCGTTAGTTTTTTAGAAAATTTCCAGAACAATAATAGTACGGTTATAAAAAGTAACTTTAAGCAAATATTATTACATGCGTGTACTCACTAGTAATCCATTTAAACTCGTTAATTAGTAACGTTAATTATTTCACAAAATCTTTGTTTTGAAAACAATCACAGTTAGAAATACAATTGTTCAAAAATCAATAGGAAAACATGTTTTTACAGCACCCACAACACAACAAGCCAATTATTGTTTTGTTATGCCAAAACTCAGACAATTAAGATTTATGGGAATGTCATAGAAAACAGAAAATATATATATTTTCTGCCCTCATTACGCCGTGTTATCAAATGAAATGCGGTTCAACCAAATTAGAATTATTTTTCAAGTTACAAAATATTCCGTGATACAGTCTGTCTGGCACGTCTCCGCAATTAATGTATGGCAATGCTAAATTGTCAAAAATATTTATTCACACACTTAATTGTTCTAAAAATAGCGGTTGTTTTGTTTTCGAATTATTTTGTTATCAATTTGGACGTGTGACCACGCCACCGATTGCTACTAATTGTCGCTAGGTGAGGCAATAGCTGGCTTGGATTTCGACTACTGAGGAGATCTAATTGGATTCTGAGTGCCTGAATGAGCCTCAGCTGATTGGTAAAAAATAAAAACAAAATCCTATCCATTGCTTGATATGTTAAAGAATTATTGTATTAAATAATATTTTATTTTTGAAATCAATATTATGTTCGGCAACTGCCCTGAAATTCTTACTAGCTCCTTATAGGTATATAAAAAATATAATGTTCTATAATATATAATTTTTGTTGTAAATTTTAAGAACAAATTTCTTGAAACTAACAAATTCTTCTTTAATCTTTTTTTACAGTGTTATCATATGGTAGGGTTGCCATATAATACTCATATTAAAAAAATTTGGTTTTAAATATTTCGGAGGATAAAGTTATATAAAGAAATTGTATAGATCAGTAATTTTAAATATTTTAGCATAGGGTTGCCAACAATTTAAATAACAATTCATGTAGTAAAATCATTGTTATTTCAGAATTTAATTACCGCTGGGGAATTTGTTAAGTTTTTTCAATAAATAAATATTATAATATTTAAAATTTTGATATTCAAATTATTCCAAAACAATTAATACAAACGCTGCTATTTATCCAAACTCTCATGTACCCATTTCTTTATATTTCAAAATATACATTTCCGTATGCCCGCCAATGTTATGCTGCTGATAATTTGCATAGCAATAAAATCTATTATTAGACGCAGAGACAATTTCACACGAAATTGGTCCGAGCCAAGCGCCTGGTGACACCACAAAAATATTTGCTGTTGGTAAGGTTATGTGCTACGCCGCTTAGAGCGCTGGTAAAAATATCAGTATTTACCGCAAGTCGCTAAGCTAAATTGTCAAGTCTATCTATTTTTAAATGCTTGGATTTTATTTATATATGTGTTAAGTATAAATATAAATCTTCGCTTAAAATTAGTTCATAATCAGATGAGTCGCCTATGATGAATTGTCTATAAATGTAGCTTGCACATAAAATATTTGTTTTAAACATTCGCGCTTTGTGTTTGAGTAGTTGCATTATGTAGCAAAGTGTAATATATAAACATATATTTATTCAATTTGTTAAATATCACTTTCTGCGACTTTTAATAGTTCACTGATTGCGCATCAATCAAGACAAGGCGTGCGCTTTGCTTGATTTGTAGTGCTTTCAATCAATCAATCAAGCTTGACGAAGCGCATTGTGTTCAATATTTATCTATTAAATATTTGCGCATTTAATGCAATATCGTCATGAAAATAATGAATTGCCAATAGTGTTGCAGAATTGCTGGCAAATCAATTCAATGTACATATGGATTGTATGACTTATGTTATTGCCATTGAAAGTGCCAAAATTGTCTTGTACATTGTGACAAATTAAATATTTTTGTAGTTTTCTGGTTAAATTTATAATTTTATTTTTGAAGAATTGATTTTAAATTGATTTTAGAAAAAATGAGATTTCAAGATTTGCCAAGGTCACACTTTACTTGTTCTTGTACACTCAACTTGGCAACAGCGTTTCTCAATAAGATTATTGTGCAAATAATAAATTATGTTTTTCAATTGATATACACCTACATAAGACAATTGATTCTCTCTTCTTGAATGAGAATAAGTGTTTTGAAGATCATAGATAACATAAGCTCAAGATAGGATATGGTTCGTCGACAGCGAGAGGTTTAGTTCTATAGCTTTCTTTGATTGCTGATCCAGGAGTATAGGACAGTAATTGATTTGAAGGATAGAAAACAAATTCAATTTTGTTAGAGGAAAAACAACCATATTTTCAATCTCTTCAGAAACTTATCATAGTTTTACACTATTGCTTCTAGGCTACATCCCAGGATTTAATGTAATTTTTCACATATATTTGGTTAATTTTTATAATCTATTTTTATATATACATAGATACGCTTATAATTGTATATCAAATAAAAATTATCCATCGATTTCATACAATTTATTGAACTGTAGCTGGCAGCTGAGCAATGAAGCATTTATAGGCAATTCGTATACAGCGCCATCAGCACCAAAACTCAGTGTATTAATAATAACTCGCACACCAAACGACAAACAATTTGAAAGCAAGCAAAATAATTAAAAAAATTAAACAATAACAATAAAAAATCTTAACAAATAGTAGCTAATTTTTTTTCATTATAAGCAACGAAGCTGCAAAATTAGTTGCATTATTTAGCTTTAAACCAGTTTTTCTTGTATTAACTAAAGCTTTGTTTATTTATAATTTAGCAATAAACAAAGCTCATATTTGTTGTTTTTTTGTAAACCCAACACCAGACTTAAAGGCAATAAAAGGTGCTTAATTCATTTAGTGTTTATATATATGTATATATGTATGTACTATATTTACCGTATGCCGTCATCTCGGCCAGGAGTATGGCTGGTATCGTAAAAGGACAATTTCCGATTGGCAAACACTAGATTTAACAATGGTGCGGCGCGTAAGCGTTTCTGCAAATGAAAATGAGAGGAAATTACAATAATGAATAAAGGGAATTTGATAGCTAGAAATATATATGTAGAAATATATAAATTAACCATCAAAATAACGTGTAATAAAAACCTTCGTAGTCAGCGTTTGGCTGGATTAGATACTTATATGCGAGTATATGTACTATGGAAGAAACTTACGCTTTCCTTGCGATTTTATTTCCTTTTATTTGTATTTCTCTCTCTTTGTAATTTGTAAAATGAGCAAAAGTGTTCCGTGTCGCGCCCTGTCTAAGCCGATTACCGATTACTGTAATTTGCGCACATTGCCGACAGAGGTTAAATGTCAAATAGGTCAACGTCGTTACAGTCTAGCAACTTTGTCATGCGAGTAAACAAAAATATGTCATGCGAGAAAAAAGATTTTGTCGGTGGTGGAAGTAAGAGGTGTAGAGTGTGTAAGAGTGGATGGAAATTAATTGTATATGAATATTTTATGCCACTTTTCTATATATAATTTATAATAAATATAATTTATAAGAAATTTATATATGTATGAGGTCATCTTTGAAACGTCATATGCAAGATATTTGAGCAATATCGGCAGCAATTTACTTAAAAAAATTGTATTCGGCTGAATGAAATTCGCCTCAATCTCTCTTTAAACTACTAACTTACTGAATTACATATATAGGTTTGTATATCTAACCTTCTCATCAACATTATATCGTTCGCAACTGAACTGTCAATTACTTTGCTGTCCAACAAATAGGTTAATTTGTCTATCATTCTTTTATCACTCGCAATAACACCAATAATGAATCGATAAAGTCATCACAACAGGCGGACTCTATTGTATGCCGTTATAAGCGAATAATAAAATGTTATAGAATATGACAGACGACAGCAGGAAATATGTCATACATATATGTAGCGAGACAATCTGCAGACATATGCATATGTAGTATATACACATGTAATCGCCATCATCAACAAGCATATAAATTGCAACATTGTTCGATATTGTATTATTAATATAAAGTAAGGTGAAAAATTTTATCTAAAATTGGCATAACTGTTTATGAGTACATAATACATGTGTTTGTATTGAACAATGATTCAATATTTCGACCTTCATTTCGACATTCGCTTAATTTTGCATGACGGAAATCAAACTAAATTCAAGGCAAAGGACAATTGAACCTTGTGCAGATTCTATTTAGCAATTAAAAGAAATCAGAATTATTGAAGAGATAGCATCGATCAATTTAGAAACTTTAAATAAAATTTCTTTCTTTGAAGAGCCCAAATCATGAAGTGTATCCTAGGGTGACTATCACTGGATGGCTTGTGGATTCGAATACCGGCCGATCAATACCGAGCCAAACGCTTTTACTAGAGCGTCAATCTTCGTGTTCATCTTTAATATGAAAATTTTTCTCTTCCTCGAGTTAGGATATTTTAATATATCTACGACACTTTGGCTAAATGGCAGATGAAATACAAAAATTATATTTTTAATATTCCAAATCAAGTGGCAAGATCATTAAGTGATGTTTTAGAAATAATAATTACTTCAAATACACATTAGCATTATTTTTTTTTTTGTAAAAAATTTATACAAATTTAAATATGGCAACCTTACTCCAAAATCAAAATATACTCAAGTCTTAGAATGATGTTTTATACCAATTCTCTTTTGTAAATTCTATTTATTTTCTTAGAATTTTTATTCCATCGAGATGGCAACACTATAAAAACTTTTTAGTATGAATAAATGAGTTAGATTTATAGTTAAAATCAAATAGCCGTGTCATGAATGACCTTCATAATTATTACTAAAATTTTTAAAATATGAAATCAGTGTATTTGAGTTATCTTTGATAACACAGATAATTAAAACCCTTGGCTGAATTAACACAATATTGTGAAATTTTTCTAAATCAAGTATATCTCTAATAAATCTGCTTTCCGGGTTATTCTAAAGAACACTTCAGTCAGTTACTAAGTACTCAAGCGAATAATTGCTTTTCTAATCTATTAGGGATATATGCACTTCTGATTGGTACTCACAGTCAAATCGATCACTAAATCTCTTTTATGTGCTAATTTTAGGCACTTCCAAATTTCACCAACTGCTCTATATCACTTTTTTCTTTTTCATTAAGCAAAAAATAGCACAAGGTAGCAAAATTGTGCTACTTAACATTTTTATCTGCAGTTGACATCAGTAAACAGCCACTGACTAAGTGTTCTGTTAGTAGCATGTCGCGATAAATGAATTGAATAATGAATGGGTTTTAGCTAATGTTGAATTAGGGTTTAAAATGCATATATATTTACACATACATGTAAGAAAAATATTATTAAAGAAATTTAATGGTTTTTCAGCAGACTTTCAACTGTTTACCTATTTTTAGAAAATTAGTCCATATATGTATCTATATATAGTTTATTGTCTTTATCTGAGATCACAAGTTGTAACCGCTTACGTATATTGCTTAAAGATCAAAACTTAAAAACAAAAACAAAATAACAACAAATAACAAAACAACTTGACTGAAGTAGATGCGAAAATACGTCTAAATGTC
Organism: Zeugodacus tau; assembly: GCA_031772095.1. Taxonomy (NCBI): domain Eukaryota; kingdom Metazoa; phylum Arthropoda; class Insecta; order Diptera; family Tephritidae; genus Zeugodacus; species Zeugodacus tau. The sequence continues at coordinate 27,059,531 of CM062652.1, forward strand.
AATGTCAAAAGCTACACAGATGCATTGTTTTAATTTTTTTGTATACAATTCTTTTTTTTAATTTGTCAAAATATTCAAAAACAGCTAGCGAAATATAAATGTCACAGCTGAATGAATAAATTATTAACGAAATGCGCAAAGTGCAAAGTGTAAAGTACACAAATTTGTTTTTATATGTGGGGTGCTTCGTTAGGTTCAATTGAATGCTGACTCAATTATATTATTCCATTAGTAGATGGTAAAAAATTTAACATGTTAGGACAGGCTAAGTTCAGGTGCAACCGAACATTTTATACTCTCGCAATTTATGCTACATTTTTATTAAGATAACACACAATTTGACCCATATATTCGGTACAAAGTCCAATAAAAAAACGAAAATCATCTTATATGGTATATAGGCTGAGGTAATTCCTGAGCCAATTAAACTCATTTTCATCACCAACATACATTTTATCCAAGATTATATGCTTAATTTGGCTAAGATATTTCACATATTACCCGATTTATAAGCTATTAAGCCCATCGTATTTTTGAAAATCCTATAATTAGCTATATGAGAGCTGACCTGATGACCTGATTTTAACCATTTCTGGAACAGTGACATACTATTAGAAGAAAAAGATTTGCTCTGAATTAAATTAAGATATCTGAGAGGTTTACCGATATTTTCGGTGAATAATATCCCTAAGGCACTGAGTTCTTCATATTCGATATCCGGGGCATTGAAAAGTTATAGTCCGATTTCGACAATTTTTTTACAAGTGATGTCACGGATCATATACAGTATTTGTGTAAACTTTTATTTCGCTATCTTCATTGGTTCCTAATGTATATATTATAAAGTGAACGAATCAGAAGAATTCAAAATTGAGTTATATAGGAAGTTGTCGTAGTTGTGAACCGATTTCATCCATTTTCCACACGTGTACTCAGGGTGTCAAGAAAATATTATATACCGAATTTAATTGAAATCTGTCGAGTACTTCCTGAGATATGGTTTTTGACCCATAAGTGGGCGATGCCACGCCCATTTTTCATTTTGAAAAAAAAATCTCAGTGAAGCTCTTTTCTGGTATTTCTTATGTAAAATTTAGTGTTTCTGACGTGTTTCGTTAGTAATTTTCAACCTAATCTTTGTATGGGAGATGGGCGTGGTTATTATCCGACTTCAACTATTTTCAAACATGTGGCAACCTTTCACGAAAATGTGTAATCTTTTATGTAATGTTTTTATTTTATTTAAATCTTTTCGGAATTTTTAAATTTATCGCATTATTTCCTTATATTATGCATTTTTATCGTATTCAATTTTCAAAAAGATGGCAACCATTGTCAAAAATATAAAATCTTATTTAAGTATACATAGTTTTAAAATTTTAATATTTACCGATTAATTTTTTATAACTGCAATAAATAGAAAATATAAATAATATAACCAGGTGGCAATACTTCTCCCAAAAAAATAATATTTAAAATTTTTTTCAATTTCTTTAGTTCGAAATCTTGATGTTTCTATAGTATTTAATTATATGTATTAAAAAAAATTACATACAAATTTCATGCAGGTGGCAACACTTTAACATTTTGGTTTTAAGACGGTAGCATATTATGCCAAACAAGCCAAGTAAAATATTTAAATCGGTACAAGTTTCAGTATAGTGCATGTGGTTGACTTTAGAAGCGTGACGAATTTTTGTGACGCTACACAATAACGTTGCACTCGATCGCTTATAAAGAAATCCGATTCAAAATATAATTTAAATAAGATTTATCTATACTACTGCTATCCATCTTTATTAAAAGTCCCTTTAATTTATCTAAGAACATACATATATACATACATGCATATGTACATATGTTTTTCTGTTTGTAAGTGCATGTGTATTAGTTTTTGTTTTCAAAATATCGCCAAAAACGCTTTTTTATATATGTATATTTGTTCATTTGTATATAATTATAATTTATTCAACAAACCCAATAATCACGAGACTATATTATATACATACATATGTACATATCTGTATGTACAGTATGTTTGCTTACGTCGGTACATAATTACAAGTGCTAAGCAAAGGTGTCAAAATTTCGCCACGCCTTCGCTGAAAGTTGTCTAAACAAATAACATCTGTTTTTGCCAAAAAAAATTGTGCAGTTCGAAATAAGCAATCTACAATTTACAAAAATATTTGCATAAATACACATACACAGACATACATATATACACTCATATACAGTACAAGCAAAGGCACAAGTGTGTGTAATAATTGTTTTTCTGGAAGTTGTTGTGCGTTGTGCAAATAACTGAAGCACAAATATTTTTCAAAAATGCATAACTACATATACACTTATTATATATATGTATTTTTGTATCTACTAAGCACATAAATTCAAATCCAGAGCACTCACATGCCTTCAACTAAATAAATAAATGCATTAGTGTTAGTGTAGAAGGGGTGTGTTTCCCACTTGAAATTGTTGTTTTCTTAAAGTCACAGCTTTTTTTGCTGCTATTTATACAAAAACAAGTCATTTGTTGTTATTGTCGTTTATAATTTTTGGCACACAAACGCTCAGCAGTCACTTGCTCCATTTCACTAATACTACTCTGCCGGCTAATTGTTGTACGCTAGTTCTTAAATAGTTTTTTGTTTCTTTTTCTTCAATTCTACTGATTTTTGGCATTCGTTTTGATCACGTTTCTGCAGTTGAAGACATATAAATAAATCAGAAGTGTGTGAGTGTCTGTGTGTGTGTGTATTTCTTGTAGTTTGCGTTTTGCAGACCACTTGGCATGTTGCTAAGTCAAGCATTCTACATTAAATTAAATAAATAGAGAGAAATATGTTTAGTTGTTGTAGCTTGCTTTTGGGCATTTTTATAAAAAAAATTTGTTGTTAGGCGATCAACAAAATTTTACCTCGTGCTTTTGACATACTAAGCATATGAGTATGAATATAAATACATACCGACAAATGTATTTTTGCTACTAAAATACAATTTTTATGCGCAAATTAATACATACATACATACATTTGTATGTATGTCATGAGTTTAAATTTTGTGTTTTTCATAAATACACCGTTACGTACGAGTGCACCGGAAATGGCACAAAATATAAAATAGCAACAAGATTAAAGAAGAAATTGAGCAGAAATTAGCATATGTGCTGACATACATATATAGATATATACATATTTAAATGTACATTTATATTCATTATTATTAACAATTCTTAGACCGTTGCTGATTTGTGCAGAGCGCATTTTAGCACAATTAATTTTAATTTGACGATAGCAAGTATTTAGCCACACATCGTTAACTAACTGCGCGGTGACAAGTGAAATTTTATTTAAATGCCAAGTAAATATAGCGAATCCGTTTTTTCTATTAATTACTAATTCTATAAGAAATATCTAATAATTAATTCGGTTGTTAATTTTTAAATACTAATCGCTGCTGTAAATATAAAAATTTCAATATTTACAACACGTTTGTATGGGCAAACACGTGGCAACCACAAGTCATTGACGTATTTGTGAAATTAAATAATAAATTTAGCACTTATATTTGTTTTTACTATTAAATAATGAGCGTTATATTTATATTTTTATATATACAAATAGTTTATATATGCAAATAAGTGAAAACGGCAACTTTTTGTCTTATTTTTGTAGTGAAATTTCTTTAAAAACTCTCGACTGAGATAGATAAGCAAAAGTATAGAGAAATATTTTAAGTTGTTTATTTATACAACAATCAATTTTTTTAATAGTTTAGTTTCATAGTAGAGATACAAAATGTCAGATGGCAACTCTGCTGTGAGCCGAAGACAATTCGCTAATATTTTATAGAAAGAAAATCGATAAGCATTTCAATAAATTACACTTCAAAACTAGCTAAAATATATTTAAAAGCATTAGACGTAATATACGACGCATATAAAGGGGAGCACGCTACAAAAATAGACCGATATGGACAGCAAACGATATATTTCTTCCCGCTCTTTAGACATTTCTCTTCTGTAAAGTTTGCCATTTCATCATGGAATGTCATATCTATCGAACAACGAGTCGAAATTATTAAAATTTACTACCGAAATTCGGAGTCAGCGGCCTCAACTTTAAGGGCGCTACGTCCAATTAATGATGAGGCTCATTTCTGGCTGAATGACTTCGTCAAAAAGCAAAATATGTATTATTGTTCAGGCAGCAATCCACATATACCTCATGAGTCACCATTGCATCCCGAAAAAATTACGGTTTGGTGCGGTTTATTTGCCGGCGGCGTCATTGGGCCGTACTACTTCCATGATGATCAAGACCGGCACATTACTATGAAAGGGAATGAGAAACCCAATGATAAACGAATATTTTTGACACGAATTGAATGATATGGACTTGGACAATAAATTGTTCCAACAGAATGGCGCCACAAGTCATACAGCGAATGCCAAAAGCGATTTATGGAAGCTCAAGTTTGGTGAACATGTTATCTCACGAAAATTGGGTTGGACTTCAAGCAAGCGTACCCGTGGTGGCCATGGAAAAGAAATCGAGGAATAAAGCAAAGAATAAAGAATTGCATTGATATCCCAAACCATTTTTGTAGCGCTTTTATCACATCCTCTTTATATTTCGGAGGTCCCCGAATAGTATAATAATCAGGAAAGAGCTAACTTCGAATTGACAAAGCTTTGAGAGTGACGGATCGAACACTCAACTGGCATAAATGAAGGATTTATACTATTTTGAAAAGGTATGCAGATCCTCTCTTTATTTTAATAGAACTCCATAACATTGTTGCTGCTACCACAGATACATTTTTTTTTTTCAAAGAGAGCAGAGCTCAAACATAGTGAGAAGAGAAATGGTGAATCGAATGGTGAATCGAAGGCACTTAAAAAACTTAGTTTGATATATTTACTTGAGGACTAAAGTGGGAGCTAACAAATATTTTTCAAAGCACTAGATGTTCCAGCTACGTACTATCAGGACAGGCTTTAAGCTGTAATCAAATTCTGGAAAAATTAAACTCGAATATTTATTTTTTTTTATAATTTTTTTAATAATTTCTAGAAACGTTTAAATAAAACAATAATGAACTATGAGTCCTGCTTCTAATTCGCACTACACAACAGGCAAATCATTTGTCTTGTATAAGACATATTTTTCGAATGACAGATCATCACTCTGAAGATGTTGAGCAATTGTCTTTTTAAATATGTATGAATCTATATGTATGTATGTATTTGTGCTTTTGGTTTCGCACAAAATCACTTTGCTCTCTAAACAATTTGTACAAGTGCCAAAATAGATCACTCAAACAGTGAACTTATTATTTATTGTTGTAAACTGCAACGATGTTGCTATGTGTTTGCTAAATTTAAATTATTTGCCAATTAAATGAGTTAATGGAAGCTCGATGTTTGTCAAAATTCAAATAAATATTATTTATGTATGTATGTGAGGTATTTAAGAGAGAATATACATATACAATTTGAAACTCTAGTGGCGCTGCAGGTAGTAAACACAATTCAAGGATAAAAACTTAAAATAAATATTTAAATACGCTGAGTTCACTGAATTTGAAGTGCATTTTAAAAATGAAAAGATAGCAGAGGCAAATAGTTTTTGAGAAGGTCTGATAAATGAATGTCCAAGGCAAAGACTTCTTAATTTGTACCAAAAACTTTCTTTTACCTGTTGGAATGTGAAAAACCTTGTTCTTTTGTCTGAGAGTAATTATCAAGGTATCGAATTAAATGCTATGGAATACAGCATAAGGTTACCTCATTAATGTTAGAAATACTCTCTTTTCTCTCTTAAGATAGTCTATGTTTGTTTAATTTTTATCCAATATTTTTCGATTCACCTTTTTCTAAAATCTGTCATGGTTATACCAGTTGATGAGTGTTTTAGATAATTTATACCAGTCTTTTGTTCGTTTCTTATCTAAAAAATCTGGTGAATCAGAAATGTTTTGTATTAATATACCAATTTATATATGACACCAGTTGTTGTTCGTTTTAAATGGTTTATACCAGTTCTTGTGCAATTCTGCTCTCAAGAATCTGGTAATGGAAAATATTTTGTATTTGATTATACCAGTTTTTATATTTTATACCAGTTGCTGTTCGATTCTCATTTATAGCAGTTCTTTGGTCGATGCTTATATCAAATATTGGCTTAAACGAGAATTATTATACTAATTTATATTAGTTCATATATTTTATACCAGTTATTTGTTTCACATTATTTATACCAGTTCTTTGTATGGTTGTTCTCTCAAAAATCTGCTGAGTCGAGTGTGTTTTATATTTAATTATATCAGTTTACATATTTTTTACCAGTTTTTATTTAATTTTTTCCCAAAGGTTTATTGAATCGAAGATGGCTAAAACTTATTTCTTAATTGAATTTAAGATATTTATTTTACCACAATTTGCAAATTCCAGTCTATTTGATTTATAGCTGTTGTTGGTTTGAGACCTCACTCACAAAAGCTAACCTTTATATCAATCTATATTTTTATACCAGTTGCCAAACATTCACCACTCTTAAATATTTTTCGAATCGGAGACATGCATAATTTATTTTTGTTTTCCTAAACAAATCAATCAGAGAAATGTATTTCTTCACAAATGTTTAAACTGTTTTTTTCTAAAGATTAATATAATCACACAAATATTTGTACTTTTTTATTATATAAATTAAAAAATGTTAAAAAATTTTTGTTAAAACTCACATTCATTAATAATGTTTCTAAAATTAAATTTTTTGTTCAAAATTGTTTAATTATTATTATTTTTTTCCAATGTTACTCGTTACATACCAACATAACCACTTTTGCAAAACCCAATTATTTTTCAACACTTTTTCAACACGAATATCAATAACAATTTAAAAATTACAATAAAAAATATCAATTGTTTTAAAAATTCTGAAATGTTTAATTTTAAATTCACGAGCTTTTTGTAAAGAAATGCGAACTTTTGCAAACCCAAACACATACTGAGTATACGAAAATATTTTCGACATTTTTAGGCGTGCTGAAATGTAAATTTTCATAACTCGACTGCATGTCTGTCTGTATGTATTTACAAACATGTTATATATGTAAAGTCGTCTACAGGTCAACGTAATAGTCGAATATTTACGGCGTATTTGACGTGCAAAACATAACAAAATTTTTTGGCGTTAATTTGTTGAACGCAGCGACAGGAAACAAATAGTTTTAGATAATAATCGTCTGGGCATTTTCGAAAATGTTGATTTGTTTTCAAGGATTATTATGAAAGTTTATTTTTAGTTCTTTAATTGTCTGTTAATATTTGCAGGTATTATTATTTATTTATATGAGTCATAGTTGGCAGATTGATTATTAGATCACATTGGAACTATAATTTCACAAAAATAAAAAAAAAATTTTGAATTATTATTAGAATTTTCGTTTTAATCACCACAATAATTATTAAATTTTGTGCCTTAATTGTCTCCACCAGCAGCAAATTACGCAATTAATTGTATACAATACAATTATTTACGACAAAACGTAAACTAAACTATACATACAAAACTAACCAATATTGCAAATCATCAGTGAAAGTGCTCATAATCACTCCCATACTTATATACACATGTTTACAAACACTTCTGCAATCACAAAATTGTGCGCCAATCAACAAAATCAAATTACACACGACAATCAACAAGTTTGATTCGGCGTAAAAAACCAAAAAACAAAAAACCAGATAGATAATGGCTTAAATATATACATACATACAGCTGAAATTCGATAACTGTAACTGAAAGTAAAAAAAAACCTACGTCAAACAATTGGCTTTGTGCCTCAAATATCATAAATATTAAAGTAGATTAGGTTTACGTTCGCCGTACTGACCTTCAAGTAATTGAGATAAACATTTTCCGGCGAGGAAATATGAAGCAGTATATATGTAAGTAATAATATATACACATAAATATGTATAGCAATTTAAGCGAAAGTAACTTATATCCAATCGACTACATTCATACATATCTAACTTCGTTCTCACTTAAATTTTCCGTAAAAAGTTTATTTGAGAACCTTGCTTCAACCACCAAAAGGAAAAGTTAAGCACTTGTGCTCGAGGATCCTTGATCAATAAACGTAAGAGATTTCTTATCAAAGTAGGATATACTGACTAATATTCTCGGGTATCGTAGACCCTAGAAGAGAAGATAAATTAGGTTAGGATATTGGACTGATCTTTGCGATAGTCAGTCCCACTTAAACAACCATAGACTCCGGTCCTTTGTCATGCCGTAAACTCCTAGAAATGGATGACATTGCCTCATGAGTGGACAAAACCCTTTGAGCTTTTCATAAATTTGTTGAAGCGACTAATATGTAATATGTATTGAGGCAAATTTATCTCGTTCGCCGAAGTTCGTGTTATTGAGATGTTTCAGCCGCAGCCTAGCAAAAGCTGAACAATGAAAAAGAAAGTGTCTAGACATTTAAATCTCACTTTCTTCAATGCAACTTTGGCAATTTGCATCCGACAGAATGTTCAGCCTCATGGAATTAGTCTATTGTAGTCATCTAAGTCTAGAGAAGTCATCATCTATGATACACTTTAACTGGTGGGAGGCCGGTACTATATATAAATTTAGTTCTGGTACTCACTAAATTTGTTACTATTTTACACAATAATATTGTAGTGAAACCGTTCTAAGATTACTTATCTACTCTGAAAACTGATGGACCAATGGTAGAAATACCATATAGACCAGAAGCTTATTTAATATTTTGTTTATTCTGAAATAAGCCTCCTTTATCTAAGTAGATTTTATTGAATAAAGAAACTATCCATCTGGTTAGGTAACACATTTATCAGATTATATGTTTGAAAGTAATATGATACTTCTTTGTCTCTGTTTTCTGTCTTAGTTACGAGTATATATATGCGATCCAAAAATAGATCAGAGACTAGGAATACATTCGCTAGGAATACTCGCTCATTTCTCTCCTTTTACTTTAATAGAGGAACGTTGTTTGAGTGTGATATACAGTCCCTTACAAAAGTGTTTTCTATTAAACCCTCAAAATAGATCTAAAAATTAGTTTTGCTCATTATCCAAGTTTTTGGTATATTTTTAAGAGACCTTATTGGCTCTTGATACCGATAAATAACATCTGAGAGGCATTAAAAGAATGTCCGCAGTGACTATAAAGACTCTACATACAGATAGTTGGGACCCTTTCAAGGTGTAAAACATATGGGAGTCTCGAAGTAAAACAATTATGTATACCGTAAAAAATATATATTCGCTGAATGGTCAGAATCGAACTCCCCACTCATTGTTATATCTGTTGTCTATGTCTGCAGTTTAAACTTTTAAATGGACTTCTCATAAAATAAATATGCGTCCTCACAAAATAAGAAAGTAACCATAAATATCTGTTCAAGGTTTTGAGAGCTAATTTTACTGACTAATTAATAATAAATCAGAGAATTTTTTTTTTCACCAAACACCACATTCAAAAAGTAAACGTATTAAATTTTGGAAATTCCAGTATGCAGTCACGAGACCGGAGAACCCGTTATATACTATATATAAATTATGAATGCTCATTTTTATTATTGTTAAATCTGTTAAGAGTGAAGACTAACATAAAAAATCGGGAATACACATCGATTTTTACCAATATCAACCTCACATACTTATAAACAGCAATGTGATCAATAAATTATACGCTCGTTTGTTGGATAACTCCAACAAATTCACGATAAGATTAGACACGTTCGGCTAACACGTAGTGGAACGTGCAGAGTCACTTGACTAATCATTTGATGAGTTTTACGATGATTTTCGTAATAACACTATACGGTAAATAACTGTATATAATATGTGAAAAATCTGTATTCTGCACCAAATGAATGCGTCACTGATGTATTTACATACATACATACATACATACAAATATGTGCGTCAATAGATTCGTTTTAGCCATTGTTTTGGAAATGCTAATTCTTGCCAGCTTTTTTATTACAGCTGACTAAATAAACACATTTTTGGCAAGGCAGCATTTTAGGGAATCCACAACAAGCATTGTAAGTGTAGAAGTATTTAAGAAATGTAAATATGTATGTGAGTAGATGGATGCCTTGCAGTAGTGCAGCATGAACTTATTGAAATATAAATGTGTTGGCGCGATTATTTTTAGTGACGACTGTTTCTGAATTCAACACATTTAACAACGGCAGTCACAGTCGCATTCTATTTTCTCTATTTTTGCTAAATAACCGGGTTTTTTACATACATAAATATGTATATATGACTCCTATATATTTCTTTTGTTTTTCTTCTTCATTTATTTCACATTCTTCTTACTCGTATTGCATTGTTGTGAATTTTTGCCAGCAGTCATAGAATAAATAAATACTAAACTGTTTACACAGCGAAGTTGTGTGAAATTGACACAGTCACGCACATACCCATACATACATATACGGATATACATATGTATTTGTATTAGTGTTAAAACAACAAGTCAACCTCTTCCAGATCTTTCGCCAGCTGAGAGTCTATTAATCTTGTTTATTTTAACACTCTTTCAGTGGTTTCAATTTACTTTTTCGCTTTGCCAAGAGGTCACATGGAAGTATATGTATCTGGGTACGTATAAAGAATAGAATAGAAGAAAAAAACATTAAAATAGTAAAAAAAATAAATGAAAATAAAAAAAAAATAAGTAAAAAATAACAGAGAAGATGATTAACAACTTTTTTAAGCTGGAAACTGTCAATTGAAGAGAAATAGCAAAGTCCAAATAATAAAACCAAATGTCTATATAATATTTGCATCTATATATGCATTGTATATTTGTATGTATGTATGTATGATTTGCAACATTTATTTCTTTATCTTTAATTTTAATTTTTTTATGGGTATATATTGGCTTATATAAAAGCACAAAACTGTAAACCACATGTAAGTTAATAAAAAAACATGAAATATATAAAATCGAGAAAGCAAATGAAGACACGAAGTAGAGCAAATAGAGAAAGAAATAAAGAGCAAATCAAAATAAAACACACAAAAAACCATAAAAATAGTTTTGCAAACATAACAAAATCATAAAATTGTTTACGTTAGTTTTATTACGCTATGTACATACATATGAAATTACGTAAATATGTATAAGCAAAAAACAACAAGAAAATTTAAAACTATTTTATATTTTATATTGAAAAAACTGTTATACAAATGTAATTAAAATCCAAAACTTGGCGACTGTGAAGCAAATGAAACGGTTTGTTAAAGTATAATAATCAACAATATTTAGAGTCAATGATTTGAATTATCTTTTACATACATATGTATTTACTTTATGGCCTTAGAGACCTCGTGAGGTTAAATTTTTTTAAATGCATGTTGATGTTATTTCTAAACCGAAAACAGTATAGCAGAATATTAAAAGCAAAAATAAATTTATAACTTTTAAGAAAAATAATGGGTAGTGGAGTTTAATAATATTGCTAGGTTTTACTCTTTACAAAAGTTAGGAAATAACTCCGTACATATCAGAATAACATATCATAAACAAATTCTTTCCCTCTCTACTCAAGACCTCTGCAGTCAACAGTAACGAGATTTCCTCTCTTAACTATCCGAAATTGTCCCAATCTTTGTTTCTATGATTTTTGCTCTACGTAAAATCCCTCTTAAAAAGTGCCAAATAATGGTAGCTTTTCACAAAATACGTGTAGTGGAATCGGGAGATAATCTAAGATTTACTATATGTGAGCAGACTTTGATAATTTTTTTATTTTTCTGTTCGTTTAAATAATTCACCTTTATGAGATCTCAGTAGAAATATTTTGGAAAAATATAAGAGTTCAGTTTTTTTCTTACTGAATTACTTACGTTTTTAAAGGGCTCAAGCCTCAGGTTTTCTTTTTATTTGGGAAGTCGTAATCAAATTAATATCGTTACATGTTGTACATGTAAGGTAATATATTGGAACGTATGTATATAATTGAAATTGGATTATTGAAACGGTTGGAAATCCTTCTTATGGCTTCTAAATCAATCCTGATATCGTGAATATTTGTGTATATTGTTTGGAATTAAGATTCTCAATAATTATACTTTCTGGAATGTCAGGACTTTAACATAATTAATAAAAAATTAATTTATGAACAAACATTTGAATTTATCTCAAAAAGTTGGATATAATTTGGAGTAATTAAAATAAACGATCTTAAAATACGAGTATTAACTTTATGTAGAAAAAAGAAAATATTTATTTTAATTAATAATGTCTTTAAATTTTAATTCAGTAACATACTGAGGAATTATTGCAGAATGAACGTTTAATTAATTTTGATCACATATTCTATGAGCATGTTGTACTGTGCAACAGATTATCATAGTATTAACCCTCTCATGCCCGATTTAAAATGGGCGGAGCAAATATTTTTTTTTTTTTGACAGATATATATATATATATATATTAGTCTTATAAATAGACAAAACACGTTTCTCATGAAATTTTTTTAAATTAACTCTCTTATCTTTACTTATTTATATAGATCATTTTTGATTTAAAATATACCTATTATGTTTATTAGGGTGGGTCAATTTGTATGGAGCAAAAAAAATGCACCAAGCGGTTATCAAAATCGTAAACTACGATGAATTCTAATAAAATTTGCCCAAGAAACCATGGGTCTAAAATCAAAATGGAGCTTCCGGTTTTTAACGAGAAACTTTTAATTTTGTTTTTTTATATGTTACCTATCCACCCATAAAAATTAAAATAATAATAAATAAAATTTCAAACTTTAATAGCTTTAATCTTCCGCGAAATCGTATTGCAGTTAACAATTTCATTTTATATCTATATATAAAGCAAAAACATAACTGTTAGGGGCCAAACAAAATATAATATACTAAAGCTCACAATTAATTAGTTTTAAGGTCTTGTTTGCTGTCCATCCTAGACGTTGCGTTTTGACTTGCAACCGTGACTGCCATAACACCATCACAATTTTTTTTTATAGTTCGACGTGAAACGCTAGTCAGCAGTTGCACAAAGCGCTCGGTTCCTTGAATATATGGAGCCCTCTGGCGCACTTCCTTTCTGGCATCAAAAAGCATTGTTAGTAGAACATTTTCTGAATGTGCAAAATATGAGTTATTTTGAACAACATTATTTACAATTTCGAGCAGATTTTGTGGTAAATATTGCGTTGAAAAAATATATTTACATAAGAGTGAACTGCCATAAATCAGAGGCACACACTTCTTCCTTGAGTAAAAACTTCTAACTGTAATATTGTATCAAATAATTTAAAACGATGGTTTCGGAAACATTTGTTTTATTAGTAATTCATCAGCGTTGCTTTGCTTTCTCTGAGAAGTTGATAAAATCATAGCAAACAAATAAAATTAAAAAAAAAACAAGTGCAAATCAAACAAACAATCGACAGTGTAATAGAAATTGGAATGATTTGATTTTTTTTTAAATACATGAAAAGGAAAACATAACAACTACAAGAGTCGAAAACATAAAGCAGTGACCGTATAGAAAATTACCGTTATATGGCAGGTGGGCATGGTTTTTGTCTGCTTTTGATAATTTTCCAAATATCGCTTACATAGGCATAATGTAATACGTATACAAATTTGAAAAAAATCGGTGAGGTGGTTCCAGAGATATACATATGAACTCATAAGTGGGCAGTGCCATGCCCCCTATAAAAAATTTCTGTACTGTCGATTTTTCTGCTTAAATACAACAACACATACCAAATTTGAGCAAAATTAGCTTCGATATCTACAAAACAAGCAAACAATCGACAGTGGAATAGGAATTGAATTTTTTTTTACAAAATACAATATATGAAAGTTTCTCGTTAAAAACCGGAAGCTCGATTTTCATTTTAGACCCATGGTTTCTTTGGCAAATTTTCTTAGAATTCATCGTAGTTTACGATTTTGATAACCGCTTTGTCAAGAAAAAAATTGACCCACTCTAATGTACGTACATACATATATGTATGTATGATTAAAGAAATTTCATTAATTAAGCTTATTTAATATGGTTTAATAATATTCGCTCATATTTTTTTTAGGTGAGTCATGTACAATTTTATACAGATGATAACCACAGATATTTTTATTGCAACGACCAAGTAAGTTTGTTTTATTTTTTAAGAAAAATTATTAAAATGTTAATATTTAATTTTTTTTTTTTGAAAATTAAAAAAAATGTAAACTAAATAATATGATAAGTAAATTATTAATGCTGAATTCATTTATATTTTTTAAAGCAAAGTAAAGAAACATATTAGTGTTCATATATGTACATATGTATGTATATAAAGGTTTTTCGTAATAAATAGGAGTGTCACATAATTCCTCTAGGGAAAGCAATAAATGTATAGCGACGACAATTAATAAACTTATTCAACGGTAATTTTCTAGACCATAAAATTATAAAAATTTCTTCAATATATATTACAATAAATATTTTATTTTGTCACAGATTAGATAAAAAAAGTCGCAAGTAATTATTAGAATAAAAAATTGTCAAGCAAAACTTGTTTCAAATAAATAATGGATATAGAATTTAATTTTGTAAATTAAGTTCAATTAAATTGAAAATCATTACATAAATAATTGACTAATATTAATTGGAAAACGTCGCGATTTTTTTTGGATTTTTAGAAAGTCTCTACATACTGGACGTCTAATGATAACGAATTATTTGCTTCATTTAATTGTATTCGATTGATTATTATAATTAATTAAGTGCTATAATTGACACAAATTTCAACAATCAAATTGTTTTAATAATAATCGTTGTTGAAATTTCGCACATTTCGAGTTATAAAAAACAGTTATGAAGCATACCAATTAAAAATTTTCAGTCCAGTGATTTTTAAAATTGGCTGCAACTAATTAAATCATTAATTTATATCAAATTGAGTAATTAATATACTGTGTGCAGCAATTTAGACGAAATAAATGTATACTAATTTGTAGATATTATTCTTCACTCCTATTATTGCTCTCAACAAACAAATTTGTCGATCAAATAAACTTATTCATAAATTAAATAAGTCAATATGGCAACATTGCTTGCAATTTCCTACTAATATATTGAATTATTGAATGCATACACCCACTGGGATATTTAGCAACACCCTAAGGGGGCTTGGCAACGCAATATCTAATAGATATACGTCAGATATTTGCAGTTAACAGTGATTCACTGAAATATTTTCTTTCATGAAAAAACGCAGATTTTTTTTAAGGAGTACATATACTTACATATATGTAAATATGTATATGTATGAATGTTCATATATCTAAATTTTGTCATATTTTAAAATACACAGGATTAAGCGAAGTGTTAAAGAATTTCCAAATTTTTGTTGCGAAGAGAAAACTACGTCGTTGAAAATATTTTTTGTCAACAATATCAAATCTTGAGCGAAAATAAGTGGCACTAGAGCGTCAATATTTGCTTATTAACATGCATATATGTACGAAATACCTAATTTTCGAATATAGATACAAATATCAATATGTGCAAGTGTATATAGGTGGGTAAACACATGGACCAATTTGTGCTGGTTAATCAGGCGTGAATTGAGGCATTATTAGCAAATATTGTTGTACCAACAGAAATCTCAATTATCGGTGACAAATGTACACACAAGCTGTTCCGTAATAACCACGCCCCCAAACATTATAAATCATATACAGTAGGTTACTTGGTCGAAAATATATTTTTTAATATTATATCTATCTGCAGTTCTTCAAGGAAACCCTTAAGTATGTGTCTTTTACAAATATATTTTTGCCATACTTGGGCTTATGAAAAACCGCAGAAACCACTTTTTCACCAATGAGTTCCAATTAGTGCTAATTTTGATAGCTCAAGCGCGATAAAGTCAACTTTTTGAACAAAAAAAATATTTCATATAGTTTTTAGCAGTAATCCACTGAAAGACGAGTTTATCTCTTAGTTTGTTATTAAGGCCCAAACCAAAAAGTTAGTTTATTGTTTATCGAAAACTGGAGAATTACAAAACTGGGAGTTAAAAATTTTTATCGATCTGAGAAAGTTTGTTGAATATTTGTAGTGCTTCTGTTGAGCGACAATAGGCAATAATTTAACGTAGTTAAATCACCCAATTTTTTCCGAAAACACAAAATGAAAAGAGGAAATATTTTAGAGCTAAAATTGTCAATTTTGTCACCCTCCAGGCTCGATGGAAATCAAACTCAGAGTATATTTCAATAGTAGGTTGATCGGTACATAGAAACTCTTCTCTGATATTGGTATCGTTTGTATTTGTCTATTTAACTAGATGTGTCAGTAAGAAGAGTCTGAAGATAACACAGCCAAATAAAAAAATGGGTCCGACCTGGTGATCTTACTATGTGTATTGTATGTTTTTGTGGTAACCGAATCCGACTTCAAGGTCAATTTAACCCCATCAGAGCATGGTTTTGACATAACCCAAAAAAACAATATGACGGACAGCGTTTTTAAACTTCATAGGATGCGCTTGAAACTCGTTACTCGGGGGTTTTCGGAGTCCCTGATTAAATCAAAAACATAAGGTACATACAGTAACACCTCCAGGTCAGACCCAACTTATTTTAGTATTTTTTTAAATTGTTTTCAACTAATTAACAGCAAACAATATTGAAAAACCCAATGTAATGTTTAATTCATTAAGTTGAGAGTTCAGATATTAACAATTTCTGCTATATAAAATACGGGTCGCAGATCTTCTAAAAAATAAAGAATCTAAGGGTTTATAAAATAAAATTGTCAGTACTGAGTCATCTATTTTCCGAAAAATATGATATAACGGTTTGTAGATTTAACTTCTCTATAGAAAAGTACTCGGAAGTAAAACTTGGAGTGTCATCATGTCATCATCACAAAATGTCTTCATATCGTTATAAAAGACGCATACGCTCATTGTCTTTCAATGCGAGTCTTTAATTTGGGTTATATAGTCAAAGTAATATTCCTTGAATTTATATTAACCAGTTTGGATAGATAAGAATTCAAAACTTAAGGGTATACCTCTTAAAAATTACAAAAGTCAACATTTCTTAAACTTTACTGTCGGAGGTCCTATTTGCCTCTTTATTTTAAGTTTACAACTTTGCTTCCGCCGTTTTTTTGTAAATTTAAAGCTTTTTTCACTTAGGACAGCCTCACTGTATGTATCCGAAAGCATTCAATGAGCCTCAGCCGCACTTTTCTTGGAATTAAAAAAGAAAAGCAAAATTTCCCGCAAATGTCGAGAATTCGGCTCAAAAAGAGACATTTTCAGCTGAGAATAAGTTTGGGATGCAAACAGATCTCTACAAATATGTTGTTGGTTTAATGTTGACACAAATGTCCAAGATCGATATAAAACGATTTAATCGATCAGTGCTTGACCCTAGAGACATTCTCGCAAATGTCGAGAATTCGGCTCAAAAAGAGACATTTTCAGCTGAGAATAAATTTGGGATGCAAACGGATCTCTACAAATATTTTGTTGGGTTAATGTTGACACAAATGTCCAAGATCGATATAAAAAAAATCGATTTACTTCCTGGACTTCTGAATAGACAAATCACACAGTTTTCAGTTATCTCATAATTCCTTATAAAAATCTTGCTTCATTGTGAAAGGTCTTCAAACGATTGTATCAGGAGCAGTAAGTTTTTAACCAAGTGGAAAAGGGCAGCCCAGTATTATAATAGACGGTTTCCATAAATTACTTGAGTAGTATTTAACAACACCAACTTCGGAACTTTAATCTGTTGCACAACCGGTACTTCCTATCGATTTTCTCTAATTCTAAACTGCATACCACATCACCCTGTATTAAGTCATTATAATTAAACATTAAAAGCATTTGTTGACAGCGCAGCATTTACCCAAAACGCTTTTAACGATATTTGTTAGACAAATTGCCCACAATTATCATTGGCTTTAGCCATTTAAGGCACCACGGCGCCAACACGTTCGCGCAAAGGACGAAATTTTAGACAAAGCATGACTTGGTGTTAACCAAAATTAGAGTACATAAAGCAAATTGTGGCATGCGTTAAAGGCGTTTACTACATACAGACATGCATATATACATGTGTCCGGGGTGTGTGTTGCGTGGGCGTTTCAGCTGTTATATCACGCGTGAAAATCGATAAGCACGACTGGTTGGTTACTTTGGTTGGTAGGGAATACGGAAATATTGTTGTTGTTGTTGTTGTTATGTATTAAAAATTATTAACTGCCACATATCAGCTTCCAATACAACAAAAGCACTTTGTCTGCCACACTCACTCACTCACCTCTGAGGCAATTTTCTCTTGCAACTCCTTGCCGGTGTGTCCATACTTGCTGCGATCTTCTAACCACACGGTGTTGTTGTAGTACGTTTGTTGTTTCGCCTCCGTTAAATTGGTGGTGCCGCTGCCGCTGCCGCCGTTGTTGTTGTTATTGTTGTTAGTGTTAATGTTGTCTTTCAACGCTGCCTCTGTTTTGCTATCTTTGCCGCCTTTGCTGCCACCGTTAAGACCGTTGCCATTCGTCGCCGCCGATTCATCCAAATTCTCGGCCAAATTCAAAGCGGTCGCTTTAGCACGCTTACTCACAAATCCATTAACGAGTTGCAAGGCATTTAAATGGGAGCTTTTGGACAACCACAAATTTTTAATTGACGAAGAACTTTTAATCATTATTTTTTCACACGACACTTGAGAGGAAGAAAACGGTTTTTCGAATTTGACAGGTGTTCTTTTTTTTTGTTTTTGTAATTTTTTGAGATTTTTTTTTGTATTTTTTTCGTATTCTTTTTTGGCGACTTTTATTAGTTTTGACTTGTCTTTTCTACTACCTCTGTGCGTGAGAGGTGTGCGAAAAAGAAAAGAGTTCAAAAAAGTTTTTAGAGAGTTTTATTTAATTTTTAATTTTTGCTGTCTTCAACTTTTCGTTTTTTTTTTCTTACGTTTTCTGCTGCGAAAATCACAACGCGCACACACGTTACAACAAATTTACTGACTGCAGCTTCAGCTACAAAAAAGTTTTATGTAATTTCCGTTGAAGTAATTCAATTTCGTTTGTAAATCTCGTCGAGCACTTGAGATTTCTGCTTAGAGTTTTTACTCTTGAAAATAATAATTATTATTTTCTTTAATTTCTGCTTAGCACACGCTACAACAATTGCACTCCAGTTAGTCGACTTTTTTTTTTTGGTTGGCTGCTTTGCTGCGTTGGACGACAAACGGTCACGTTGGCTTCTCACGAACTACTGAACGGCCGTGTGAACTCTTGGCGCTCTTGTATCTGCCGAAAAACCAACGTGGGTCGTTTGGTATACGCGAAGCAGGCGGTCGTCGATGCGCGATGAGCAACACATGCTTAACTACATACAAACATGAATACTTAACTACATACATGTCATATAAGAAATAATACTAAGTGTGTGTTCATATGTATGTTCGTTTGTACTGTGAGGCGCGCACACACACCACCTTGTCACTTTTGTTTCAACATTGCTGCCTTTCACATTTTTTCTCAGCAAATTTTCGCCTAGTTGCCTTCAGCCATGTCTATGTGCATGAATATAACTATGTACATATGCCTCTATATATTCGCACTTTTCTCCCCAAACTCTATGTTTCTTATTGTTATTGTTGGTTCATGCTCATGCTCAGTCGCGCAAACAGCTGCTCTTATTTGCTGCAAACCTCAGCGGTGACTGCGATTTAACCAACTCCTGCCTACCTACATAGCACTCCCAAAGAACGAAGAGTGTTCTATACAAATATATGTATGAAATTATGTACATATCTATGTCAGTATGTATGTCAATGTAAAGATATGATTTGCGAAATGCTCTCTGCAGCATAAACATAATCAGATTATAGCAGTGAGCGGTGTTCTGTTTATACCGTAGAAGGGAGCGCATTTAATATATTGTAATTTTTTAGTTTTTGGCGTTTTGTATAATTTTAACCTAATATTATTAGTAACATTTATAAAAAATAAATTTTCAAAAGCATTAAAAAATATTACCAAATAATTTCAGTCAGTGTAGCCTAATCTAAAACTGGCTGGAAAAATAGTATAATAATAAAAAAATATATAGTAAATTGTATTATTATATATGCAGACAATTAATCAAAATAAAATAATTTTTAAAATTTTAAATGAGAATTTAAAATTAATTTGTAGCATACTTTTAGGCGCACAAACTGCAAAGCTGCTTAATTACTCTTTTTTGTGGAATAATATTGTAAAATAAAGTGACAGAAGAGTGAAGCGCATGTAAACTGTCTCTTTAAGTCTATTTTTCGATAGATAATATTTATAATCATTTTTTTTCAAAAATAATAAATAAGTACGCATTGTCAAAAGGACTAATAAATAAATGACAATATAACCTAACCAAAACTTATTTTCAATCTCATTCGAAACATTAGCCTACTTATAGACGTTAGCACATATTAAATAAGTGAAAATATGGATTCGGTAAGAAGAGTGAAGCGCATGTAAACTGTCTCTTTAAGTCTATTTTTCGATAGATAATATTTATAATCATTTTTTTTCAAAAATAATAAATAAGTACGCATTGTCAAAAGGACTAATAAATAAATGACAATATACCCTAACCAAAACTTATTTTCAATCTCATTCGAAACATTAGCCTACTTATAGGCGTTAGCACATATTAAATAAGTGAAAATATGGATTCGGTATATCACAATTTTATGCGCCAGCATATCCAAATTCTTATAACACAATGCGTATGTCTTTGAAAAAGTTACATTAGCAACGTTTCAAAAATTAAGTTTCGAATATTTTCCAACAAGTTATATATTTATAAAACACAATTTTTTTAATAAATTAAAAAATAGTACAAAATACACTTAACATGAAAAGGAATAGCATACATCTTGGCGCTCTCAAAATCGGTAAAAATTTTAAAATAGAATAATCCTTTTCATACATAATTATACGAGTATTTCGTATGTAAATTGTTAATCGGTAATTAATTACATTTCTAATAGCTCTTGCATACTAAAGGAAGTAATATTACTCTATAAAGGTCTGTTTATTTATATTAATATTTGATATCGATATCTATATTTGTGTTATCGATACTTATGTATTATGGAATCTAAACGTAGTTAAGGGTTAATAAATACTGTAGAACGAGGAAACGTTTTTCGGCCTTTTTGGTGTCCTCCTCCCCGACTTTAAGAAGTTTATGTTGTTGTAAAAAATTTAAATTTATTATACTCTCGCAACCTGTTGCACAGAGTATCATAGTTTTGTTCACATAACGGTTGTTTGTGTCACCAAGAAATAAAAGAGTTAGATATGGGGTTATATATATATAAATGATCAGGATGACGAGTGGAGTTGAAATCCGGATGTCTGTCCGTCTGTCTGTCCGTCTGTCCGTCCGTCTGTCCGTGCAAGCTGTAACTTGAGTAAAAATTGAGATATCTTAATGAAACTTGGAACACATGTTCCTTGGGACCGTGAGAGGGTTGCTTTCGAAAATGGGCAAAATCGGCCACGCCCACAAAATGGCGAAAACCAAAAACACATAAAGTGTCATAACTAAGCCATAAATAAAGCTATGGAAATAAAATTTGGTATGAAGGATCGCACTATGAAGGGGCATATTTGGATGAAATTTTTTTGGGGAAGTGGGCGTGGCCCCGCCCCCTACTAAGTTTTTTGTACATATCTCGCAAACCAATAGAGCTATATAAACCAAACTTTCTGCAGTCGTTTTTTTAGCCACTTCTTAATACAGTCCAAAAATGAAAGAAATCGGATAACAACCACGCCCACCTCCCATACAAAGGTTAGGTTGAAAATTACTAAAAGTGGGTTAACTCACTAATGAAAAACGTCAGAAACACTAAATTTCACATAAGGAATGGCAGATGGAAGCTGCACTCAGATTTTTTTACAAAATGGAAAATGGGCGTGGCGTCGCCCACTTATGGGTCAAAAACCATATCTCAGGAACTAATCTACCGATTTCTATGAAACTTGGTTTGTGATAGTTTATTTACATCCCACTGATATGTTGTGAAAATAGGCCAAATCGCTTCACAACCACGCCTACTTCCCATATACCAGAACTTTGAAGATGATCTGAATCGTTTACTTTACAATATATAAAGTAAGCACTAGTGAAGATATCGGTGCAAAACTTTGCACAAATACTGTATTTATAGTGTGGCAGCCCATTTCTAAAAATCGCCGAAATCGGACCATAGGTTTTCAAGGCCCCATATATCGAACATGAGGACCTCGGTGCTTCTAACCTAATATTAGGGTTTCCAACTTTCAATGGCCTACTTATAGACGTTAGCACATATTAAATAAGTGAAAATATGGATTCGGTAAGAAGAGTGAAGCGCATGTAAACTGTCTCTTTAAGTCTATTTTTCGATAGATAATATTTATAATCATTTTTTTTCAAAAATAATAAATAAGTACGCATTGTCAAAAGGACTAATAAATAAATGACAATATACCCTAACCAAAACTTATTTTCAATCTCATTCGAAACATTAGCCTACTTATAGGCGTTAGCACATATTAAATAAGTGAAAATATGGATTCGGTATATCACAATTTTATGCGCCAGCATATCCAAATTCTTATAACACAATGCGTATGTCTTTGAAAAAGTTACATTAGCAACGTTTCAAAAATTAAGTTTCGAATATTTTCCAACAAGTTATATATTTATAAAACACAATTTTTTTAATAAATTAAAAAATAGTACAAAATACACTTAACATGAAAAGGAATAGCATACATCTTGGCGCTCTCAAAATCGGTAAAAATTTTAAAATAGAATAATCCTTTTCATACATAATTATACGAGTATTTCGTATGTAAATTGTTAATCGGTAATTAATTACATTTCTAATAGCTCTTGCATACTAAAGGAAGTAATATTACTCTATAAAGGTCTGTTTATTTATATTAATATTTGATATCGATATCTATATTTGTGTTATCGATACTTATGTATTATGGAATCTAAACGTAGTTAAGGGTTAATAAATACTGTAGAACGAGGAAACGTTTTTCGGCCTTTTTTGGTGTCCCCTCCTCCCCGACTTTAAGAAGTTTATGTTGTTGTAAAAAATTTAAATTTATTATACTCTCGCAACCTGTTGCACAGAGTATCATAGTTTTGTTCACATAACGGTTGTTTGTGTCACCAAGAAATAAAAGAGTTAGATATGGGGTTATATATATATAAATGATCAGGATGACGAGTGGAGTTGAAATCCGGATGTCTGTCCGTCTGTCTGTCCGTCTGTCCGTCCGTCTGTCCGTGCAAGCTGTAACTTGAGTAAAAATTGAGATATCTTAATGAAACTTGGAACACATGTTCCTTGGGACCGTGAGAGGGTTGCTTTCGAAAATGGGCAAAATCGGCCACGCCCACAAAATGGCGAAAACCAAAAACACATAAAGTGTCATAACTAAGCCATAAATAAAGCTATGGAAATAAAATTTGGTATGAAGGATCGCACTATGAAGGGGCATATTTGGATGAAATTTTTTTGGGGAAGTGGGCGTGGCCCCGCCCCCTACTAAGTTTTTTGTACATATCTCGCAAACCAATAGAGCTATATAAACCAAACTTTCTGCAGTCGTTTTTTTAGCCACTTCTTAATACAGTCCAAAAATGAAAGAAATCGGATAATAACCACGCCCACCTCCCATACAGAGGTTAGGTTGAAAATTACTAAAAGTGGGTTAGCCCACTAATGAAAAACATAATAAACACTAAATTTCACATAAGGAATGGCAGATGGAAGCTGCACTCAGGTTTTTTACGAAATGGAAAATGGGCGTGGCGTCGCCCACTTATGGGTCAAAAACCATATCTCAGGAACTAATCTACCGATTTCTATGAAACTTGGTTTGTGATAGTTTATTTACATCCCACTGATATGTTGTGAAAATAGGCCAAATCGCTTCACAACCACGCCTACTTCCCATATACCAGAACTTTGAAGATGATCTGAATCGTTTACTTTACAATATATAAAGTAAGCACTAGTGAAGATATCGGTGCAAAACTTTGCACAAATACTGTATTTATAGTGTGGCAGCCCATTTCTAAAAATCGCCGAAATCGGACCATAGGTTTTCAAGGCCCCATATATCGAACATGAGGACCTCGGTGCTTCTAACCTAATATTAGGGTTTCCAACTTTCAATGGACTTTATACAATATATATGACGAATATGTAGGTCAAATTGTGTATTATATAATATTAATTAAGTTAAATAAATAAATTGCGAGAGTATAAAATGTTCGGTTACACCCGAACTTAGCCCTTCCTTACTTGTTTTTATTTCATTTTATTTTTATTTTTTATTTTATTTTATTTTATTTTTTTATTTAATTTCATTTTATTTATTTCATTTTTTAATTTTTTTATTGTTTTATTTTTTTTTTGTTTTATTTAATTGTTATTTTATTTTATTTTTTTATTTTATTTTATTTTTTTATTTAATTTCATTTTATTTATTTCATTTTTTAATTTATTTTATTGTTTTATTTTTTTGTTTTATTTAATTTTTTTTTATTTTTTTAATTTTATTTTTTTGTTTTATTTAATTGTTATTTTATTTTTTTTTTTTTTATTTTATTTTATTTTTATTTATTTTTTAATTTCCTCACAGTTTTTCGCGCAAACATTACACATTTCACACCTGTATGTGAGCTATCAATTTTCATTAATTGACCGAAGCTGCGAATTCGCACTAAAAAAGCGAAGCTGATTTAGTCATAATTCCGCACATATTAGTTAATAATTGTTTTGTAATTATATAGCAAATATATGTGTACACATGAGCATGAAATCAGTCCGTTATAAATGGAATTTTTTAAATTTTAAAGTTTTTTTGAACTTCATAGTGCTGCGACAACTTCATGGCTGTCAACTAGCAATTTCACAATTATTTTAAGGTAAACTCGAGCAACTCATTTTGCAAATAAATTACATTAAATGTTTGATATATACGCATACACATATGTATATCTGTATGTATGTACATATCTAAATACGAATACATAGAAATTTGAGAAATTCGCTTTTACTTTTTTTTTTGCTGCTCACTTATAACAAAATCACATAAATGTACACAAATTACTCAGCAATAAAACCACGTGAGCGCATTGCTTCGGTGGCTCACTAGCCTCGACATTCAAGCACATAGTACAATGAGGTGCTCTCGCCAGCGCTCAGTGAAAATCTATGAGTTGCGCTCCGCATACAATATTTGCACCTTTCTACATACAGACAAACATACATATGTATATACATATATACTCGTACTTATGTATATAAATTTGCGAAGACTTAGTCACAATGACTATATACAAATAAATACATACATACATCCATATAGATATGAGTATATATGTGTGTACCAACTCGTGATTTTCAAACTTCTTCGCCAAGCGATAACTACCAACGTCACAACGTAACGCTTTGTAGTAACGACGACAGCGAAGCAGCAGCGTCAACGTTGGCAGTCAGCAAGGAGAGCTCTCAACGCTCATTCGACAATTTTTGGGGGCTCGTTTGTGCGCGCGTCAGCAAATCAGTGATGAAGTGGCTGCTGATAGCACACACAACACTACACACATATATATATATATGAGTATGCAGGAACGGATGTGGGTCTTATACAGTTATTATGTTTGTAGCTCTGCCTTTGGCCAGCTGCCACATGGCTCACATAGCCGCACGTAGAGGTATTTAAAAAAAGTGATTTATCGCTCGATTTATGTGTATGTGTGTATGTATGTATGTATGCTCGCCAATTTGTACGTGCATCATATTCATCAAGTTCATTTGTATGCCGGTTTACGTTGTAAGATTATTAGATAACCAATCTATATGAATGAATTGGCGCAAAATCACACATACATACTTTTATATACATATCTTACATATATAGTAGGTATAAAGGTGGGCAGATAATGCGTGAGATAAGTGTGCGCAATTGTGACGAAAAAGCTGATGTGTTAATGTTTAACCCTGCAATGGAGAATATTAATTATAAGAATTTGAAACAATTTTTATTCAAACAAGTAAGGAAGGGTTAAGTTCGGGTATAACCGAACATTTTATACTCTCGCAATTTATTTATTTAACTTTATTTATATTATATAATACACAATTTGACCCACATATTCGTCATATATGTATATTGTATAAAGTCCAGTGAAAGTCGGAAACCATAATATTAGGTAAGAAGCACCGAGGTCCTCGTGTTCGATATATGGGGCCTTAAAAACCTATGGTCCGATTTCGGCGATTTTTAGAATGGGGCTGCCACACTAGCAAATTTCTGCACCGATATCTGCACTAGGCCTTACTTTATATATTGTAAAGTAAACGATTCAGATCGACTTCAAAATTCTGGTATATAGGAAGTAGGCGTGGTTGTGAAGCGATTTGGCCAATATTCACAACATATTATTGGGAGGTAAGGAAACTATTACAAACCAAGTTTCTTTGGAATCGGTCGAGTAGTTCCTGAGATATGGTTTTTGACCCATAAGTGGGCGATGCCACGCCCATTTTCCATTTTGTAAAAAAATCTGAGTGCAGCTTCCCTCTGCCATTTCTTATGTGAAATTTAGTGTTTCTGACGTTTTTCGTTAGTGAGTTAACCCACTTTTAGTAATTTTCAACCCAACCTTTGCATGGGCGGTGGGCGTGGTTATTGTCCGATTTCTTTCACTTTTGGACTGTATTAAGAAGTGGCTAAAAAACGACTTCAGAAAGTTTGGTTTATATAGCTCTATTGGTTTTCGAGATATGTACTATTTGGGGGCGGGGCCACGCCCACCTCCCCAAAAAAATTACATCAAAATATGCCCCTTCATAGTGCGATCCTTCATACCAAATTTTAGCTTTATTTTTTTTCCATAGCTTTATTTATGGCTAAGTTATGGCACTTTATGTGTTTTCGGTTTTCGCCATTTTGTGGGCGTGGCAGTGGTCCGATTTTGCTCATTTTCGAAAGCAACCTTCCTATGGTGCCAAGAAATAAGTCTGCTAAGTTTCATCAAGATATCTTAATTTTTACTCAAGTTACAGCTTGCACAGACGGACGGACGGACGGACAGACAGACATTCGGATTTGAACTCCACTTTTCACCCTGATCATTTGGTATTTATATATAGGGTTATATCCCTATATCTAACTCGATTAGTTTTGGGTGTTACAAACAACCGTTATGTGAACAAAACTATAATACTCTCTAGCAACTTTGAACAACTATTGAATATAACTGAAACAAGTAAGGAAAGGTCAAGTTCGGCTGCAACCGAACATTTTATACTCTTGCAATTTATTGATATATTTGACCCATATATTCAGTATAAAGCCCAATAGCGAAACGAAAATCATCATATATAGTATATAGGCTGAGGCAATTCCTGAACCGATTAAACTCATTTTACCCACCAACATACATTATATCCAAAATTATATGCTCACTTAATTTGGATATATATATTTCTCATATTAGCCGATTTATAAGTTATTAGGCCCATCGTATTTTTGAAAATCCTATGATTAGCTATATGAGAGCTGACCTGATGACCTGATTTTAACCATTTCTGATACAGAGACACACTATTAGAAGAAAAAGATTTCCTCTGAATTAAATTAAGATATCTGAGAGATTTACCGATATTTTCGGTGTAAAACTACCATAAGGCACTGAGTTCTTCATATTCGATATCGAAAAATTCTTGTAAATTACTAAAATCAACGTTTGTACGAAAACGATTTATTTCGAAACAGTTTTGTTAGAAAACTATATTCTCATTGAAATTAGATATAAAAAACACTTAAAATTGTACTTATAAATAATTTCTGCTTGTTGCAATAACCGACTTCAGCGCCGAAAATAAGCAGCATGCAACCTAACCACATTTTCAACCGCCGTTTTTTAATCACTTTGACAAATAACGGTAAAAAGATTGGACATAAAGTGCAAGTAATCCTCTTCCACCAGTTGCACATAGGAGAGCGGCGTATAGGCGGGCTCATCAGGTGGTAAATATTGTATATCCTCCAACACTTCGATCTCATCGTCATCCTGAACCTCAACAATTTGATCTCTGCCGGCGCTGTTCCGTTTCACCTCAGTGCCCAACTGTGCGGGATCGCCCTGACGCCGCAGCGGTGGACGTGACAGCTGCGGTGTGGACGAAACCGCTGATGGCTGCTGCTGCTGTTGTTGCGCATGCGCACCAGCGCCAATCGGACTAATCACACGCGACATATCGAAAGCGGTGGCCGATGGCGTCTGCTGGTGCTGATGGCGATGATGCTCTTGCTGTAAATGCAGACGACGCACCACATTCACACGCAAATCGGACGAGTGGCGACGCGCACCCGACTGCGACGTTGACGAAGCGCTACGTGTTGTGGTGCCACTACTGCTCGCTGTGGCGTTGTTGGCAGCACCAGCATCTGCGCTGCCCAATTCCATAAACACCAATCCGTGCTTGCGGCGATACCACATTTCGCGATGCTCACGATGGTCGATCAGCACCTTCTTGCGCACAAATTCATGGTATGCCAAGAGTTCGGTGCTGATCTCGCGACGCACAATTTGTTTTTCGCGCGCCGGCAAGTAGGGATTCTTCAACGCCAACATGCTCTGCGAGGCGGCCAACATTAGTACGTGCTCGAGCGCAAGCAAACAGAGTTCACCATCCAGATTGGCGAGCAACTCGTTGGGTGGACAATTCGCTGAGGAAACGGATGTAATGGAGACAGATTTGGAGAATTGGCGTTGTGAGCGTGCCAATGCTGTTGTGCCGCTGACTGGTGGAGTAGTGGCGCCATCTCTGCTGGCGGGCAATACATTCAGTGGCACTTCGTGGAAGCCATGACTTTGCTGGAAGTGTAAAATATAAGTTTATTTTAGTTGTAAAAACCTTTTTAAGCACGCTTAATTGACATTACCAAATTGAGCACTTTCGTAAAAACACCAACAATGCTCAGCACTGTGCCAAAAGTCAACGTTATGGCCGTCTCATTCAATTTGGGCGCGCCAAAATGTATTTCGAAAATCGGTTCCCATTTGCTGACCAAAAATTCCGGTGCGCATATTAAGTCCAATAGTTTGGGACTGAAACGCTGCAAGCATTGTACGCTCAGTGTGATGATTTCGGTGAGACTAGATAAAAATGAAAACAGATTAATAAATATTTATGTTTTTTGGCTGCGTGCAACTCACTTATTGAAGGCGCTGATGACTTCGTCAGTGAAACCAGGACGCTCAATATCTGAGAGTATGTCCAATTGCAAATTGCGTCCGGAGATGAGGCATTTTAGATTTCTCGGCTGATGAAACATCGAAATGGCATGACCCATGAGCACTTGTACGGCGCGCTGTGTTTAAAAATACCGAGAAAGATAAATAAAAATTTGAGGTTAGGGAGAAAAAATTTAAAATCTTCTAAAAAATAATTTAATTTTCAACTGATTTTCATAATAAAAACCGCAAAACGTAGTCTACATTTAGGATGGTATGATAAAAAAATAATATTTCTCACCTACAAGCTCCATTAATCAGAAATTAAATGCATAATCACGAAAAATTAACTACCAAATAGCAAAAATTCGCTTTATTTTATCTTGGAGCCTTTAAGAATCAAGAGTTTTTGAAAGCTGTTCTACTCACCATCAAATTGAACAAGGACTGGGAGTGTTCCAAACGCCACAGTGACTCGAATTCCACCAAATTCGACACCAAAGTAACTGAACTCTTGATCAACTCCATGGCCGCCGGCTCCAAAGTCTGTTTGGCCAACAGCAATGAGTCCACCAAATACACCTCATGGATACCTATAAATTGCAAGGCGTGTTTCACGAAGTAATGCTTATGCTTCTCGAACAAGATAGTGACCAAAGTGATGCCACGCGTATAGATGGGCCACCACTTCTGCACCGTCCAGCCGTTCTCTTCAGTTTTCGTTTGGCCCAACACCGCGAAATTGGACTGCAAGAGTTCCTTTGGTGGCAACAATTTCAGCCACAAATAATCGCCGACATCACAATGCAAGAACTCCGCCGAGCAATTGCCCTTCGCAAAGACGATCAGCACATCGAGCAATTCGACTGAGAGCTTTTGCTTGCTATACAGCTGCAGTATGGAGCTGGCGCAGCTCAGCAAACGTTGAAATACTTTATTCACAATGAAAGGCAGGTCCCAGTTACCGGGACCGGCATCATGAAATATGCTCGCCACCGTTTTGAGCAGATTGAAACTCAAGACGAGTGAGTTCGATGAAGTCTGTTGCAGTTGCTCCAGCTCCTGCTTTGCCTGTTTCTCTACACGCGCGCTATTCTCCAATGTTTGCAACTCTGAGCAGATAATGCTAACAACTGAGTAGAGGAAATTCAGCGCGGCATCGGAGTCATTCAGCAACTCAGCAGCCAGCAGATCGGCGCATTTTATGGTGAAGGCGAGGCACGCCTCTTTGGCGCGCAAATGCAAATCTTCATAGCAAGAGGAGAGACGGCTGAGCAGTTTAATGAGTTCTTTTAACATTTCCACATCCTCCTCGGGACTATCTGTGTACGAGAGTTTGAAGCTGAGCAACACGAAGAGATACAACTCGCTGAGCACGATGAATGGACGCAGATCCTCGATGAATTCAGCGCGATCCACGAGCGTGACAAGCGTTTGTTCGGCGAGCTTCTTCAGCTGCTTGGACGGCACTTCAACGAACTGCGGCTGCTTCTTCAGCAGTATTATGAGAAAACTCTTGAAGGCCGCCAAGCGACACAGCCACTCTGGCACATCTTCGGTAAACAGTTCGACGGCGCAATATGGATCCGCTGCGGGCGTTTTCGGCATATCATACACATACGTGAGCCACTTATTGAAATTTGACGACTCGAAGAAACGCAAAACGACTTCCTTCAATTCTTTATTGCCATTCGGCGGCGTGGAGAATATCTCAATGGAGAGTATATTCAGCAGTTGTGTGTAAACACGCGCATTTTTGCCAAGTGTACTGAATAACGGATTACAGAGTTGTGTCCAAAACTTCGGACGTTTTGTGAGCTCCTCCACCAAACTTTGCATTCCATTCTTCCAGAGCGAGTGGAATATATTCATTATTTTACTCGGCAATGTATGCTCCACCATTTGTGAGTCCTTCGCCACAGCTTCCAGATAGTCTTCCAAGAATGTTAAAATGCTATCAGCGATTTGGACGCCAGCCTCCTTGCCCAAGAAGCGCTTCTCTTGTGTGGCATTCACTTTGAAGAATGCCTCCGTCACGCCGGGTTGCTTTTCAATGCACGCCTCCACCAACTCCAATATGGCGACTTTCAACGAATCGCTCTCTAACTCATCGGGTAAACGCTGTAGGAAAGTTAAACGTATCTGATCGGGTTCCATATCAAGACAAGCCAATAAGGACATATTGAATTCAAGCGCTATGCGGCGCAAAAGGCGACACGACAATATCGGCAGCCAACGATCGAAGATGTTGCTCATGTAGCTCGTCACGACCGGTATGATACGCAGCGTATCACGTTGCTTGGGTTGCGTGTAGATTAAGGCTTCGAGTGGCGACAACTCGCTGGTGTCCTGCGCCGCCGGTTTCAGTCGCAGCAGTTGCATGAGTATGCGCATGGCTAAACGCACTAGTAGCACGATGCCATGTGACTGCTGTATCATCCAATTGGACTCCATTTCCATGGTGTGCTGTAGGTAGGCATTGCCGAGCGCTACGAAACTGAAAAGAAAGTGAAGTTGAAAATTAAAAACAAAAATTTTTTTAGGTTATGTTTCCGCTTACCGCAGCAGCACCATGCCATTCTCGATATTCGACAAGCTTTGTATGCATATGTCGCGTAAAAACTTCTTTTCTGCGTTTATCTTCTCATTTTTATCACCGAGGCTGGTAACGGTATCCAAAATGTCGCATACGAATCCCATAATTTCGGTATAGATTTTGTGACGTTCCGTTTGTGATTGAAAGCCCCAAGCATGCATATGTGGAAATACTTCGCGCAGCAAAAATATCAAACCGGGTATCTCGATTTTGAAGAAATTATTGCGTTGGAGCTGTGGATATATAAAATTCGTTTAAAAAAAATATAATAAAATTTAAAAATTAAATAAAAACAATTATTAACAAATAATTGAAAATATTTCAAAAGTAATTAAAAAATAATAATAAATAATACAAAAAAAAAATATATAATATAAAAAAAAATATTTGAAAAGTTTTAAATTAAAATATTTTTAAAAATTAAAAAAAAAAACAATTATTAACAAATAATTAAAAATATTCAAAAAGTAACTAAAAATAATAATAATAATACAAAAAACAAATATATAAAAATATAATAAATAAAAAAATATTTGAAAAATTTTAAATTAAAATATTTTTAAAAATTAAAAAAAAAATAATATAATATAAAATTTAAAAATATTAAAAAAAATAGTAAATATTAAAAAAAGTTAATAAATATTTAAAAATATAAATAATAATAAAAACATAGAAAAAATAATACCAAAAAAAAATAATAATACTAAAAATAAAATAAAATTAAATTAAAATATTTTCCAAAATACAAAAAAAAAATAATATAATTCCAATTATTTACCTTAGTATAAGTGCGTAGAAATCCAATGTAAGCCATCAAAAAATCATAACGCTCCAGTTTCTTCTCCACATCAATCAAATAGGAGCCCACAATACGCGAATCGAAGCATATACCCAACGCATCCTCCTTAAAACTGTCGAGCGTTTCATTTGTTATCGCTGGCAAAATGTGTAAATGTACAACGCGTGCATAAATCTCTGCATCCACCAGCGGCAGCAGCATCGTGCAAACATTCAAGCAATTCGCCAACATCTGCACTGGCGGCTGTGGCACGGCCTTAAACTTATTCAGCAAATCAATACACATCTCTGTGGGATGCACCATCTCCGCACTGATCGCACTGAGCGACTTGGTGCGTTGCAAAACATTCTGCAGATACTCCAGACCCGCATTAATGCGACGAACGCGTTCATTTTGCGACCAGTCACCTTGATTCTGCACCGTCTCCGCGAGTAAACAATTGATTTCGTGGTGTAAAACCACAAAATAATTGAGTGTGACGCGAAAATGCACGCAATAACCCTCGGTACGTGACATAATGGCCGCAGTGGTATGTGCTGGTATTATGAAATCCAAGTGTGGGAATGGCATTATATCGGCAGTGAGTATGTAGTCCTCCTCGTTGATGGCGCGCAAAGGATATTTGCTTTCGTCGTATATATCAGTGTATATAGGCAGTGATTCAAGTTGGGTTTTGATCTAGTAAAATGAGAGAATGTTATTATATATATTATGTTATAATGGTAGTGCGCCTAAAGGTATGCTTACAAAATTCGACATGCCCGCTTTGGTGAGCGAACTCGCCAGCATTGAGAGATGCACAAAATCTACAGGGAATGTCTCCAGAAGTGTGTTGAATAACGAGCGGACGCCAATATCTGGAAATAAATATAAAAAATTGTATGTTGTTGTTATTTTTGTTTTGTGGCATATATAAATTCAGTTCGCACTTGTACACGACTATTATAATAACAGCTAGTTTCCACCACAGAATTTGCCACTTTTCTTTCTAAGCAATTCACTAGTTTCCACCACAGAATTCACAAGTTTTCTTTTGTAACACTTCACTAAACTTACCTTCATTCGCACAAAACTCCTTCGCTAGTGTTGGCCAGGACAGTAGCTCGCTCAGCAATTCATATATGTACGCATGACGCGCGCAAGAACCATCACCATCGAAGAAATTACACATGTGCGTCAGCATATTGTAGACAGTCTTGCGTACTATGCGCGACACCAAGCTGTCATCCTGAAAATATAGTTTTTTTATTATTTACTATTTTTCCACCATATTACAATCCAACTACCTTAAACATGGAACTTGTCAGCAGATTGTGCAAATACTCGAAACAACGCAGATCAATAGCGCGTTTCCCCATTAACTGGCATGGCAGAAAAGCTTCCGCATCCTCAATGGCTTTTGTGAAACGCATTTTCAGTAACATCCAACCCAACAGCAGTGGACCATTTTCAGGATTGTGATGCATACGTATGATGTCCTTATCCAACAAGTCGATAATATTGAGCGCCAACGAAGAGGCGGTGTCACTCAAGTCGATACACTTCAAAAGCAAAATGGTCTCCGAGTATGCCAACCGCGTTATTAATTCATTATGTAACGGTTTGCCAATATCTAAGTAACTTTGTTGTCGGCCGAAGGTGTGCTGACGAAAGCAGTTGAAGAGTTTCTCAATATGCTTCAATTCGAATGGTTGATGTTCGCAAATGAGCAGCAAAATGTGTAGTACTTCGTTGATTTCGCGTGCATTGCCCTCGGACCACACAATTAAACGCGTGTGATAATCGAAAAATTCTCCATTCGCTAGCTGATTTGGTGGATATGCGTTAATGAGTTGCTCCAATTGGCTGAGGTAGGAATCGCGCAGTTTTGGCAGTGTAATTTTATTCAAAATCTCTTTGTATTGCGCGTGATATGGATGGTTGGGCGTTTTGTAGAAGATTAGCAAATTTTTAACGATTTTCAATACGATCATGCGTTCGAGCGTGTAATAACCCCAAATATCATCGAGCAATTTGCTCATATTACTCTCTGATGAAATGTGTGTGGTGAGTGAGCTGGCGGAACCGCGATATTCGTTGGTTAGATAGTAGCAGAGTATCTCCCAGCATTGTTGTGACTCCAAGTCCTATAACAATAACAATATATGTAAAATATATTTGGTAAAACATAATTTCAAAATAACATACCAACAACTCTTGCAAATTCTGCGTGAATGGCAGCAATTTCTCCTGTTTTTTCTTTTTCAACAAATCTTCCAATTTCACATTTGACGCTGTACGTTTGCGAAACTGCAGTACACCATCCTGCAGTTCCTTCGATACATTTAGTAGCTCTTCACGCACCGTGCTCTCAGGTGTTTCATGGTGTATGCCTGATACAAGTTGCCACAAGCGTTTCCAATCGGTGCTGTGGTGTGGGTAGTATAATAAATTCATTTTCTCTTGTATATTTATAATAAATTACTTACATTACACTGCCGTTTGTACTCATTGTTTGCTGCTTCTGTTTTTCAACTTCCTTTTTTGTTGTTTAGCTAGAATTTCACTTAAAATTTATAATTTAACTGCAAACGTGAAATTCAATGCATAGCTCAGCCGCCAAATATTCCGAAACGT
Source organism: Zeugodacus tau (assembly GCA_031772095.1). Classification (NCBI taxonomy): domain Eukaryota; kingdom Metazoa; phylum Arthropoda; class Insecta; order Diptera; family Tephritidae; genus Zeugodacus; species Zeugodacus tau. The sequence continues at coordinate 27,094,910 of CM062652.1, forward strand.
TGCGGTTGTCAACTGTCAAAAACAGCTGTTTGTGATTGCAAACAATTGTAATAGATTTGTTTACGGCGTGCGAAATAGTAATAGCGCGTCTAAATAGTTTTTAACCGCTTTTTAAATTAATTGCTCATGCTTTGTTTAAATAACTTGTTTTAGTGTGAAGTTTCAACTTATTTTAAAAGCGAATTTTCAACAAATGAAGTAAAATCTTTAAAACTGTATGAAGGTCAATAATAACTAACAGAAATACAATAATTAAATGTTTTCTGCTGTACTCCATTTTGAGTTTGTTGACCGTGATGCCTGTTAATTCCATTTCCTTTTGTGCTTATTTCCCTCAAAGTTTGACATTTAAATTGCGATTTGCTTTGTATGCGGTTAGTGAATTGTGTAATTTTCATCAATAAATTGTAATTTAAATAGTTTTACATAGTATTTTAGCAAATATTTAAGTGTTATATGTGTGTTGAGGCGTTAATAGCTTATATTATAGCATGTTGTGAAATAATACGTTCAATTATTAAGATCTGTGAAAAGTTAGTGATGGAAATGTGACGTCGGGAAGCAATGATTGTTTTCGGGAAAAGATGTGGACCAATTGAGTTAATTTTGGGCACATTGTCATCTTATTAACAAGGTAAGCTTATTTATTTCATTTGTTTGATTTTCTTTTAATGAAATATGATTATACGAAAATAATAAACCATAAACAAGCGTTCTCGGCTTTCCACATATTTCGGCTGTGAGGACCAATATAAACTGATTTTATCTGTTTTTATCACCGAACCACAGTATAATCGAACTTTTTCTAGTTATCTAACATATTATCCAATATGTATGGTATAAAGTCAACTTTCAGTGATGCTATGCAGTTAATTGGGGAATTGGAAATGGTATGAAACGACTTCATCTACGTCAATGTCATAATATGAAAATTTGAAAAGGACAATATGAATTTATGTTGAGATAGCTGAAATAATTTAGGACCACTTCCACAGTTTTCTTGCGCTTCTGCTTTTTTCCGAAATTAATTACAGAGCTTTAGCAATTATGTTTGTTAACACAATTTTGATGGACGTTGTTGTTGTTGTAACGGTTATATCAACTCTTGAGGGAAAAGTGTAAGTTCATTTTCATTGAGTTCATCTAACGTAAGGTCCAGGAAACTCGCTTTTTCGAGGTGGTTATATGGTGTGGAGGTCGGATTACATGTACAAAGGGATGGTTAATATCATGCGAGGACTCATTATATGCAAGCCATTTTTTAATATAACAGGGACTAGTCAGAATAGATAAGAGTTGAACCTACTACCCTATTGAAAATGAAGCTGCGTGAGGGTCCTTTTATAGGCAGCACTTTGTTTGGAACAATTCTAAAGTTCTCATTGTTTCGAAAAATTCAAATACAGTGGAGCTTCTCTAATTCGAATCACCATAATCCACAAAAAAACTTCGAGTTAGAGAGACTTCGAGGCACAGAATTTTCATTAAAACATATAAAATTTCAAAAAGCTCCGAAATATGGATTTATATACAGTTTTATTTATTTACTACTACAATTTTATTATGTACATACTAGGGCTCTTAAAATTATTCGATTAACCTGAAAACCGATTATTCGAATATCCGGTTTGTAACCGTTCGTACGAATATTAACCGGTTAGCACTTTTCGGTTAGTCGCAATGTTCCGACTATTCGAATAGTCGTTCTACTGCGATTATTCGAATAGTTATACTGTCACTATTCGAATAAATGAAAATTGTTTGCAGTCTAAAAGCCTTTGATTTTCCAGATATATGTCCGTATTTTCCAGATATATACAATGTGCGGTATAAATCGGCTGAGAAGTGTTCGGGCAGAAGGGCACGAGCAAAACCGACCACTGACCGACCCAAAAAAACCGGTTCTTCACAGAAAGCCGACTACCCACTCGTCGAAGTTTTGCCCCAAAACGCCCCAAAGCCCCACCCACCGACCGCTCACACTGCCACGAGTGTGTCCCAAAAAAAACCGGTTCCAAAAAGTAACCGGTTACTGCAGTACTAGGCATATGCCGCAAAAAACCGGAAAAATTCGGCAGCAAGTGGGTAGGGGTATAGAATAGCGAACTCAAGAAACATACCACGCAGTGTTGTATCAGTCATATTTTAATTTTGCATGTGAAACAACAACAGTTTTGGTATGACAGTCATAAAAAATAGCGAGTTTTTTGTTAGTTTTAATGTTTCACTTTTTTCAATAAAAATAAGAAAATTAATGAACTTGCACTATTCGAATAGTCGACAACGAACGGTTAACCGATTAGTCGAAAATGAGCGGTTAATCGAATAGTCGATGACTGACGACTATCCGAATAGTGCAAACCGAATATTATTATTCGAATAATGCCCTATTCGGTTAATTCGGTTAGTCGATTAGTCGAATACCAAGAGCTCTAGTACATACGTTAAAACATGTAATTCTGCAATTTTGTTTGTTGCAGTTTGCTATTTGGCTCTCGACGTCTGCATCCCATGCCTTTGTTACACGATTTATGCAATTCATAAGTGCAATATGATATTTTTTGGTCGCCTCCATACGATATCGAGGGACTCTTTTCAAATTCTGCCGTGACAGCAAAATTTGAAATTTTTATTATATCAAATCAAAAAGTTCGATTTATGGAAGGAAATTTATATGAAATTTTACTTCTATTGCCAATTCAAGAGTTAGAGTTATGGAGAACTTCGACTTATAGAAATTCGAGTTATGGAAATTCCACTGTATGTTTTTGCGACATTGTATTAAGATAATATTTATATCGTCAATTTTACTTTTTACTTGGCCTCCGCGTATGTTGCCCGATATTTTGAAGATCAATTAGAATTCAATATGAATTTATTTGAATTTATAAGAATACCTCGAACTTTCATAAAGCTAGTCAGTCCTCTGACTTCGAGGTGGTCTGATATGCACTGTCTATACAGACATTTATAAGCAATTAATATACCGAATTTAATATGTAACTGCTTTTGATCTTCCTTATTTATCCTTATTATGCAGAACTTGCTTACTTCAATCTGCTTTCATAAAATATTCCGTGAATAAATATTATTATTTGCTTTACTATTAAGCAGACTTTTCATCAACACACACACGAGTACATATCCTTCAATACACACACACACACACTCACAAGCCACCACAAGTCTTCTCACTACACAAGAGGGTTGTTTTTCGAAATTTCGCTTTTGCCTTTCGCCCGGCATCGCTGACACACAACAACATTTCACGAATTACTTAGCCCTCTCAGTAAGCAGCAGCCGCCTTACGTCTGTCGGTACTATATAGATGAGCGCTAGCTAGATTAACGGTAACGGCTGATGCTAAAACGTACGAAGCACACACACGCACATAGCCGAGCCGAATACTCACACAGCAACAACAAACACGAACACAGAAACTTGAGCTAGCACACACACATAACCTCCTTCCACCAGCCCAGCGAGGCAGCCTGCCAGTCATCCTGTCGTCCGACCCCATCAGTTACAGGCAGACAATGCTGTTAGTGCGAGCCGCCTCCCCGTCAGCGCTTGCAGACCCAAGCCAACACGAGCATAGTGAGAGCAGATCTAACGACGAGAGCGACGATGCGAGTCAGCAATAAATGGAAAACGGCAAATCACAGGGCGAATGTGCTCAACGAAGCTGTGACCGCAAGGATTTTTACAGCATCGCTAGGGCGCTTGCGACTTGCACGAAATTAGTTAGAGAAAACTAACGCTACGCAGTAGATCTAGTGCTGACTGGCAGTGCGTATACATGTATACAAACATACTAAGTGAAATAAGCAAATAAGAAACATCAATAATTCAGAGGTTAAAATAAAAAAAAGTGTAAAGCAAACATGTCACAGAAATCTGGACCAACGTTGCATACTTTGGATAATGATAATAGTAAGTGTGCAAAAATAGCAAGAAAGCTGAAATTTTCAATTTCTTCTACAACGAGTGTCTGTTTATATGTTTGTGTGTGGGCTTGTGATTTGCTATTACGTCACTGATTTACAACATAACAGATTTTCTGTATCCTGGCAAGTGGTTGCTGCGCTGTTGCTTTATTGTTGTTGTTATGGCCTCGTATTTAGCTGCTTAGTTGCTAGCTAGTGTAGTGTTTGTTTCCTTTTTTCAACGAGAAAAGTGTGTATCCAACAACAAAATACGTACATATTTTTAATGTTTTGTGTTAGTGGCTTTTTCGAGCGTGCTATCATTATTGGCAGAGGATATTAGCAAGCATTTGTGTACTTGTGCGCTAGCTGCTTTTATCTCACATGTTTTCTATTCTTTTCTCAATTCTGTTTTGCTTCTTATTTTCACCTCCACATTCACTTTCGAGAATGAATGAAGAGAGAAAAACTTCACTTGTTGTTTAGAATAACGAGCAGAATTTAGCTTCAGCATTCGAGGGTTGAGTTGACTGGGCTGATGCTGTGAGGGCCAAGTCTAATTTTTGCTGTGTGGTGAGTATAAATCGTGGTGAATAATGTGAAATGCATCATTTTCACTACGATGGTGTAAAAAAGCTGTTGGTGTGTGTAACTTTTTTTCTATTTTATTAAGTAACTAGCTTAACTCTCATCAGAGACTAATTCAAAACAAAATTTTGAGGGACGTGAGTGACTTGGAGCTTAATAATTTTGAGGAAAGTAAAAAATCGTAATTCATCCTTTCTTCAGTAATCTTCCAGTTTGTTTTTTTTTTTGGCAATTTTGTCAAATTTCTATCTTTAAGATATTCAAGGAAGATATTGTGAAACTAAGTGAAATCAAAGAAGAAATATAATGTTGTTTCGAACAAATGACTACAGCGATTGCACCTAATCATTGAATCCGAGCCAAATTAATTCCACTTGTTCCTGCAAGGCCGGTTACCGACTATTCAGCCTAATCTATTGACCCACCTCAAAAAGTACTCTAACAGAGTTAAAACATATAATCTAGATGTTCAATTGGCAGACCCGTGTACGCAATTCTATCTCTTTGTAGAATTTCAAAACTAATTTCTTCGCATATGGTCAAAGGACTGACAATGTGAGACAAGCCTCAAGTAGTTTAGCAAGTTCTGAAAGCGAGAACTGTAAACTGTATATTCTAATGAAGGTCAGGCTAGATTGATTATTTGGATTACACTTCTCGACGGAGATCAAAAGTAACGATGTTGCAATCCACATATTCATCAGATGTCCAAAATGTGAAACAGATATAGTAGCAAAAGGCTCCAAGAGATCCTACGTTTTAACCGGCTTAGCTTACAGATAATTGTCTCAGAATATAAAAAAATTAAATCAAGAAACCAAAAAATACTTCTAAGCATTATGAACAAAGTATCTCTCGGGATCATACCTTCAGAAACTATTGAGAATATAATCAGTTTTGAAGACTGAAGAAAGCGGATTTCGTGAGCGCAATAATATGCAGGAAGATCTCACTTCGAATGTTTTGATTATTTGATTAGCTCGACGTTAATTTGGTGAAGAAAATAATTCAGTTTCTCAACGCGGGGAAGTATTTATTATTATTCCGTTTCCTGTTGAACACACATATCTTTATGTGCTGTTGCCTGCCTATAACCTAAGTTGAGCCTTGAGTTTTAATATCCACGACCAACCATCAAAATGTTTAAACAACTCAAGAATTTCCATCAGCGGTCCTCTTCTTTAAACTCACTTGGAGTTGAAGGCTTTGTGATTCCTGATTTAGAATTGTGAGTAGTTACTTCCAAGGTAATAGAGTTCAAAAGTTTCAACGTTTGTGTGATGTGTGTTTTGGTACAATTCGAACTTTTAAATCCTTGATCTATACATAAAATCTCATAAAACCGACTGCTCAACTTCCAGATTACTATCAAATTAGCGATGAAGATCTCGACGATTGCGAAGATCTCAACGACGACTGTCTGCTAGAAGAAGTGGTAGAGGGCAGCAATGGCAACAGTATCACAATTGCGGGACGTGGTCCGTACGAACGCGCTTGGACCTCCGAAGCAACACGTGCGCTCATACACATACGCGGACCCATGCAAGGCATGTTTACGGAGGGACGTCAAAAACGCACGGCGCTCTGGTTACACTGCACGCGTCAACTTCAGAAGTTGGGATTTCGTTACAGCGCCGCGAAGGTGCAAAAGAAATGGCACAACATCTTGATAACGTATAGTAAAAACTTGCCAAAGAAGAAATCCAGTGGTTATGTGCATTGGGAATTCTTCGAGGAGATGCATAAATACTTGAAAGACAAACAAATGGATTTATATGATTTTCAAATGCAATCATCGCCATACTCAAGATCAACCACACAACAACAGCAACAACAGAAGCAACAGTTACCGCAAACTGCAGTCTTTCGTGAGATCAAACAGGCGCCCGCACTCTCAAATGAACTGTTGGCACAATTCGATGGCAATCAGCTCTCGCTGCTGGCCAACACGGCCGAAACGAATTTAGATAAATCAAATGATGAGTTTGATGAGGATTCTACCATAATGTCGGAGTTGAAACAACCAAAAATGGAATTTAATGACAATGAACTGCCGTTGGAAATATCACATGCGAATGGGTACGAACATGGCGGTAACAAGTGTGACAGCGTTAACTTTCCGTCTGTCGTTAATGCGGCGCAGGAGGATGGTGGCTGGTGGAAGGACTATTTCGAGCGCAAACTGGAAGTGGAACGTGAGAAGATCCAATGTCAAAAGGAGCTCCACCATGAACAAATGCAATTCCAAAAGACGACAGCGCTGCAGCAAGAGAAAATCGAACGTTTAAAGATCGATGCGATCAACAATTTAACGGCGACGCTGCAGAAGCTTGTGGAGACGAAGAATCGCAAAGCGTAGAGGAGAGTGGACTGCCGAATGTAGATTTTTGATTTATTTTTCTTTGCTTTAAGTTAAGAGGATCTACATACCTTAGGACATAAGGCTAAAACGCTTAAAAAGATTTAAGCCTCAGTGGTATGTCAATTTTATTAGTGCAACTTAAGTATATAATTTGATATATATTTTTGGGTGAATTTATCTGGAAATTAAAATTAGAAGTCTTAAAACATCTTTTGAGTTACAAAATCTACACTCAAAGATCCGTTCTCATAAACAACCAAATTCGAGTTAAGCTCTTTTTCTTTGTGTATATAACTTTAGATATACAATTACATTTAAGACATGAATACAAATTAATGAGTACAACTATACAGTCGCATTATTTTATTATGTAACACATTCTCAATTATATGTAAATTAATATAGATATATCAGATATTTTATAGAAATTCATAGGGAATCTTTTTCTTCTAATATTGTGCCTCTGCGCCAATAATAGATAAAATCGGATATATACCTTTCATAGCCCTCATCTAATACCTAATTTAAGTTGGTTGGCTATATACCGGATACATAACTCGGTCAATATGCTAGATATCTTAGTAAACTTCAGTGGATGTATAATCATGGATATACCATAGTATGGTGGCGGATGATGCGGATGATGGATGAAATCGGTTCATGTTCCCAAGCATTATTTAGTTCTATGTAATTGTTCGATTGTCACTTGACCCGCAAAAGTCTGTGTCACATGGCCTACTGATACCTTTCAATTGAGTTTTGACACATCTCTGAGATTTCTTGTCGTCGCATCAACTGTTTAAAATCTTTATCAACCAACAGCAATTGTGAATATCTAACAAAGAAGGAGATTACAATGAGGCTTACTTCGGAAATTACGAGTTTATTTCATATACATATAAGGTTAATAAATTAAATTTCTGTTTCTAATATTGCAATAATTTGCTATCGTCTTTCTCCAAAACTCTCCGACAATAATTCTTAATCAAAGAACTTCGTTAATTTAAACATGCTCACACTCCTTGATAAAGTCACGCACCGCATTACATTCCGTACTATTATTCCTAGCAGAAGCGGGACAATTTTTGAATGTCTCCATATTAACACAATCCATTAGAATGGCACCGAAGGGCGAACATCCCATTTGCATGTTTTGAGTAGCCATTTTTTCGGCATATTTCGGATTTTTACTCTTCTCTTCGGCCATCTTCGCCTTCAAATCGCTCAACTTCTCTGCGCAAGTCTCGAATGATTCTTCCATAATGGCGGCCAATTCCTCATTATCCTTAACGGTTGTGTCCAGCAGAGCGCTAAATTTGTCAACATCGGGTTCGCCATTCTCGCCAAACACTTCGGTTTTATTGAAAATGCACTCGATCAGGCACTATTGTGACAGAAATGAAAGGTATTTAGTTTCAAATATTTTACTCAGCATGCAACTCATCACTTACGGGATGTAGATGTAGTTCATGCATATGCGTTGGATGGTGTTGTGAGTGATCAACCTTTGGTGGTGGTGTCGGCGGTTTGGCAAATTCAGCACATTGTTCCTTCAGCGCTATGGTACTAAGGTCAGGCACGTGGCAGCACATGTGGAGTGGCTAAAGGGAGAGTGATTATATAGTTAAGTGGTGAAATAAAAAGAAAATTTTTTATACGAGCGTGGATCAATGAATACACGGACGTAGATCAGTTTAGTTTTGTGAAAGCTATTACCGAAACTAGAGTCTGTAGGTCGACAAAGAACCTGAGTATATACTGAGTTTATTTAGGCCTAAGCTAAGTTTCAGAATTCCTACAGACCTTCATTAAATATCGTATGTTAAATGAAGTTCTGAGCTCTGAAGATCTGAGCAGCTGTTGTACTTGGCTCCTTGAACTGCAGCTATTTATACAATATTACTCATAAGAGTGGACCTCTTTGATCCTATAATCGGATGTATAAACTTTTTGGTCAGAATTACAATAACATGGTTTAAGTTTGGAAAACAGCGGGATCAGCGGATACAGAAAGGTTTTTGATCTGCCTTTGTTTGTTATTAGATTCGTGATGTTATCCGAGAATGAGGATCCTACGATCTCTTAGAATTTCGCTTTCACCCACTAAATTTTTGTTCTGTTGAGTTCGGACTTTCTTTAAATTTAAATTTTTTCGAAAAACTTCCACATGGGAAGGATTCATGGATTCACTCGCTTATTCGAAAATAAAATTCACTTACAATGAAAGATGGCGACTTAGTACAATCCACACTTTTATCCTCGGCACTGGCATAGCACTAAAAAAAATCATGAAAAACATGATTATGGAGTTAAAATAAAGTTCAAATGCGAAATTATTTCACAAACTAGCTCACCCCCAAAACGCAAATCACAACAAAATATCCAAAGTTCGTCCTCATATTCGAAGCTTGGCTCATAAACTATTGATTTATACTGATGATTGGGAAGTGCAGAATCGGCATTTTATATCAAGTTCTATAGCGGTTTGCAAATGATAAAAATGGCAAAAAATGATATATGCTCGCACGCTTCAGCGACCCTGAAGTTTATTTCATTTGATGTAATTCGTTTATTTATACGCTCTATATATGTATACGTGTATTTAAATTGATTAAGTTTTTGCACGAGTGATGATTAGGTGTTGAAAAATTTTATAAACAAAATTATAATCACTCTAGTTGACTTCTTCAATTACTTAACAACAATGTAAGTACCTATAACATATGATGAATCACCAAATTTGTAAAAAACATATAAGGAAGTGCTAAATCCGGGTGTAACCCCATATTATATGCTGACTAAATGGTGCTGGTATTGCACACATGTTAACCGATATATATGTTATAAAGTCCAATGAAAGTCTGAATACCCAAATATTAGGTATATGGGAGCTAGGGAAAGTTATGACCCGAGTTCACGAATTTTTGGTACGGAGACATACATACATATTATTAAAAGAAACATATTCCCTCTGAATTTCTTCAAAACATCTGAGAGACTTAGATATATTTTCTTTAAAAAATATTATTTGAAGTACTGAGGTCCTCATGTTTAATACATGGGGCCTTGAAAACGAATGCAGTCTTTGTGCAAAGTTCTGTTCCGATATCTTCACTAGTGAACTTATAATTTATATGTATATTGTAAAGTAACAATTCAGCTTCAAAGTTCTGTTATATGGAAAGTATGCGTGGTCACTGGAATACCAGAAAATCGAATTTCATTGAAAATGGTCGAGTAGTTTCGGAGTTACGATTTTTGACCCATAAGTGGGCGGAGTCAGGCCCATATAAAAGTTTGTATACCAAATTGAATGCAGCTTTTCTTTACCATCTTTACCATGACATTTAAGGTTTCTTGTGTTTTTCCTTACTGAATTAAAGAATTTTTAGTAGTTTTCAACACTTTGTATGAGAGGTGGGCGTGGTTATAATCAGATTTCTCCCATTTATGGACTGTATGAGGAAGTTGCTAAAGGACGTAGAGAGTTTGGTTGATATTGCTTTAGTAGTTTACGAGATATGTACAAAAAACTTAATAGCGGGCGGAGCTACGCCCACTTTCCGGTTAAATTACATCCAAATATGTCCCTGCTTAGTGCGATCCTCTGTACAAAATTTTATTTTCATAACTTTATTTATGGCTTAGTTATGACACTTGATATGTTTTTGGTTTATGCCATTTTGGCTATGGTCCGTTTTCGCCCATTTTCAATACCAACCAATACCAAGGACTATACAATTTACATGTTTCTTGATTGAGAATCAGCTTTAAAGAGAAGATTGTTTCGAAAAATTCTTGCTTACCAACATCTTGGCTTTTCCATATTTCTTCAATTGTTTAAAAAAGAAAAACAACACAACAGCAAAAAGAAAAAGTTTTAGATGGTGAATTGTATATCTTCAGTAATCTGCTAGTACATACAAGCATAATATGGACGATCAAAACCAACCCTTACGTCGGCCTTTGATTACTATTTTCATCTAAGAAATGGATATATTCAAACTTGATACTGAGTGAACTCAATGAAAACGTTTTTAGCACACGACTACGGCATTTGTATATTATCAAGATGGTCTAAATTTAATATTTTCGAACAAGGTTTGAAAACTATTTAGCATAGTCTATTGACTTAACGTCCCCACTTTCAAAAAGTACTCTAACGGCGTTAAAACAAATAATGAAGAAACACAATTCGCAGACTCGTTTCTCTGTATCATTTGGTCACTAAAATTAACAACTGCCAATCGATTTCCAACACTGTCGCCATCGAGCGTCTCCGTGCCATAGCTGCAAATCCACAATTCCGTAGAGAAAACCAAGCAATCGCCTGCGCCCAAACGTATATTCACCACAGGGCAACGCTCTTGACAAGGTTGTTTCGGTCGCAGACGTATATCAAAGTGACCGCTCAGCTGCTGAACGAAGATCAAGCTAAATAAATAAAATTTAAAATTAAAATTAAATAGAACTTAATTTTCAATGAAAAAATTTCGTGGAACCGGCTGTTAAAGTTTCAAGACACTCCGAACGATTGATACATTTTTAATACAGGGTTTCTAATAATGGTATTTTTTATAATTTGTCGCAAAATGGGATCATATCAAAGCCGTTCTCCTCTCTCACCTAAATCTACATGCTGTCAGTTATTTACTTTTGAGTTTGGTCTGTTAACATCTCCTCTGAATTCGGACTTCTACGTTAAGTTAAAATGTGAAGACATTCTGAAATAGCCCAGATATGCATAGAATTTCGTATCTCTTTTCCGGGGTTCGCACTTTCGGAAGACTTGCAGTTAAAGCCAATTTATGTGGACCAGATTCCAACGAGTAATTGGATAAAACCGGTTTCAAACCCTAAAATTCTTGATAGAAACAAAAAACCGATCTTTTCGAAGTCTCTAAGTGACCTCTGACATCTGACTCCCTCATATAAGCCGCCCATTTTCAAATAAAATTAAAAGTACTTAGTTCTGCACTATTTAGAAAGTAAAAAACATACTAGCACATACCCTTAAGCCGTACTCACCCAACGTTTCACAGAGCACACAATTCCCAGCTTCAGTTTCATAGTGCTCCAGGATTTTCTTGGTGGACGACACACTTCCCGAGTCCACCTTATGTAACGTACGCTCAATCAGACAGCGACTATTGTGGAGTCCAATCCCAATAGGGTAACACCTGTAGCAGAACAACCGCCCGATGGCGCTGACAAACCAACTAAATTCATCGCACTGATTGTAGAGTAGATATACGGCACCGAAGATAATCGGCAAAGCGCATGCCACCGCCCAACATCTGTTGCTGCGATGTGGCAACAACGGTTCATATATAGCACGCATCTCGGCGTCGTTGAATCCCTGCTTCTTGCATTCGGCGAAGAAATCGACTAATTCTTGTTCCAATACAGCCATTTCCATGAAGCGTCTGCACGCGAACACTTTGCGGTCCCGAATGAGAACCACTAGCACCCCGCGGTGTTAGGTGTTGCAAGGCGGAACGTTGCTGTTTGCGGCTACCACCGCACATGCGCGATACTCACATGCCTGACTGCTGGCACAGCTGTCGATAAGCGAGTTAAGGAGGTTAAATCGAATTTAACACTTCATTGCGTGCGAAATGGAAATTGAAAGTGTGGTGCGATTTGCGGGGCGGAATTGCAATGGAGGGCAGTTAATAAAGAGTGAAAGGAAAATATTTAAAGAATTAAAAAAAATGCAAAAAGTGCGCAGACACTTATTTACTGTTTGCATGTTGCCCCTGCAGTGATTAATATCCTGCTAATGTATCAGGAGAAATCATTAAATTTGCAAATTTATATCCCTAATTTATTGGAAATAATTCAAGGTTTGTTATGGCGTTTCTGAAAAGGAAGAGAAATCGAAGATGTGAAATGAATTAAAGTTAAGACTTCCGTTAATAAAACTTCTTGAACAAGTAATTGCCATAAATGTTGAGAAATAGTTTTGAATGTTCAAATTCAAAATTTTCAAAAAATTCAGTTTTCTTTATATAATAACGGGTGATTTTTTTGAGGTTAGGATTTTCATGCATTAGTATTTGACAGATCACGTGGGATTTCAGACATGGTGTCAAAGAGAAAGATGCTCAGTATGCTTTGACATTTCATCATGAATAGACTTACTAACGAGCAACGCTTGCAAATCATTGAATTTTATTACCAAAATCAGTGTTCGGTTCGAAATTTTTTATCGACAAATTTTGTTCAGCGATGAGGCTCATTTCTGGTTGAATGGCTACGTAAATAAGCAAAATTGCCGCATTTGGGGTGAAGAGCAACCAGAAGCCGTTCAAGAACTGCCCATGCATCCCGAAAAATGCACTGTTTGGTGTGGTTTGTACGCTGGTGGAATCATTGGACCGTATTTTTTCAAAGATGCTGTTGGACGCAACGTTACGGTGAATGGCGATCGCTATCGTTCGATGCTAACAAACTTTTTGTTGCCAAAAATGGAAGAACTGAACTTGGTTGACATGTGGTTTCAACAAGATGGCGCTACATGCCACACAGCTCGCGATTCTATGGCCATTTTGAGGGAAAACTTCGGAGAATAATTCATCTCAAGAAATGGACCCGTAAGTTGGCCACCAAGATCATGCGATTTAACGCCTTTAGACTATTTTTTGTGGGGCTACGTCAAGTCTAAAGTCTACAGAAATAAGCCAGCAACTATTCCAGCTTTGGAAGACAACATTTCCGAAGAAATTCGGGCTATTCCGGCCGAAATGCTCGAAAAAGTTGCCCAAAATTGGACTTTCCGAATGGACCACCTAAGACGCAGCCGCGGTCAACATTTAAATGAAATTATCTTCAAAAAGTAAATGTCATGAACCAATCTAACGTTTCAAATAAAGAACCGATGAGATTTTGCAAATTTTATGCGTTTTTTTTTAAAAAAAGTTATCAAGCTCTTAAAAAATCACCCTTTATAATATTTCGGATAATAAGACCAGGCCAACCGGATCCATCCTCCATACAACTGTAATATTGAAATCGGCAATGATGTCTTCAGTGCAAATGGCTGATATTATATTTTATGAAATATCATAGGGAATCTTTTCCTCCTTATAATGTGCTTCTGCGCCAATAATAGTTAAAATCGGATAGATACCTTACCTAGCCGTAATATATCTAAAATAAGGAGATTCAAACTTTCGGTTGGCTTTATGTCACACAAATCGCTCAACATGTAAGATATCTCAGTAAAATTAAGTTTGGTGGCTGAAATAGTTGAAATCGGTTCATGTTCTTAAGAATAGTTGGGTTCAATGCCAAAAGTAAATGAAATCTGACATTCTGCTAATCTTAAGTTTTTGCCACGGATAACATTGGTATATTAAATCCTGTCTAGAAATCGGTAATATATGTATTATGTTCAGATGACAATTTGACTTCCATGGCTCAAAAGATCTTATCAGAATGTTGGAACTGGATAGGAATTTATCGATATCAAATTTTCTATTAACTCACAGTATATTAAAGTTGTTAAAAGTATAAAATTTAATATTCCACAATATTATTCGTTATTTGGGATAATATAAGTTTACGAGATTTATAATAGACCTATTTTATTAGATTATTTTTACTTTTATAATATTTTAAAACGCTACAAGACCCTAACGTTGAAAAAGGAAGCAAAAGTCCGAAATTATCAAAGAGATAGGTAGTCTTTTACCAAGATAGATAGAACAAACAGATATCAAGAAATCGTTTCGAATAAAGAAATCATATCCACTTGAGTAATAGTTCGATTATGGCTTTACCCGCAAAAGTATGTGCCACATGGCCCACTGATACATTTTAATTAAGTTTTGACATATCTCTGAGATCTCTTGTCCCCGCATAAACTGTTTAAAATGTGTACCAATCAAAAGCAATTGTCAAAATCTAATAAAGAAGGAGGTTTCAATAAGGCTTATTTCGGAAATTACGATTTTATTTCATATATAAGGTTAATAAATTAAATTTCTGTTTCTAATATTGTAATAATTTGCTATCGCCTTTCTCCAAAACTCTCCGACAATAATTCTTAATCAAAGAACATCGTTAATTTAAACATGCTCACACTCCTTGATAAAGTCACGCACCGCATTACATTCCGTACTATCATTCCTAGCAGAAGCGGGACAATTTTTGAATGTCTCCATATTAACACAATCCATTAGAATGGCACCGAAGGGCGAACAACTCAATTGCATGTTTTGTTTAGCCATTTTTTCGGCATATTCCGGATTTTTACTCTTCTCTTCGGCAATATTCGCTTTCAAAATGCTCATTTTCTTAGCGCAAGTCCCGAATGATTCTTTCATAATGGTAGCCAATTCCTTATTATCCTTAACGGTTGTGTCGAGTAACATGCTAAATTTGTCGACATCGGGTTGGCCATTCTCGCCAAACACTTCGGTTTTATTGAAAATGCACTCGATCAGGCACTGTTGTAAAAGGAATGAAAGGTATTTAGTTTCAAATATTTTACTCAACATGGAACTCAGCACTTACGGGATGTAGATGTAGTTCATGCATATGCGTTGGATGTGAGTGATCAACCTTTGCTGGACCGCCACGTCCCATCGGTGGTGGTGTCGGCGCTTTGGCAAATTCAGCACATTGTTCCTTCAGCGCTATGATACTAAGGTCAGGCACGTGGCAGCACATGTGGAGTGGCTAAAGGGAGAGTGATTACATAGTAAAGTGGTGAAATTAAAAAAAATTGTATACAAGTGTGGATCAATGAATACACGGACGTAGATCAGTTTAGTTTTGTGAAAGCTATTTCCGAAACTAGAGTCTGAACCTGAGTATATTTAGGCCTAACCAAACCAAGTTTCAGAATTCCTACAGACCTTCATTAAATATCGTATGTTAAATGAAGTTCTGCTGCTGAATGAAGTTCTAACTGCTATTTATACAATCCACACTTTACTCATAAGAGTGGACCTCTTCGATCCTTTTTGGTCAGAATTATAATAACAAGAGTGGATAAGGTTTGTTAGACCACGAACGCTTGAGATGAACAACAACAATAGTGGTTTAAGTTTGGAAAACAGCGGGATCTTATAACTAAATTAAACGTGAGCAAATTCAACGTTACAGAAAGGTTCTTGTTCTGCCTTTGTTTGTTATTAGATTCTTGAATGCAGGATCCTACGATCCTCTTAGAATTTCGCTTTCACCCACTAAATTTTTGTTCGGTTAAGCTCGGACTTTCATTAAATCTAAATTTTTTGGAAAAACTTCCACTTTGAAAGGATTCATGGATTCACACGCGTATTCGAAAATAAAATTCACTTACAACGAAAGGTGGCGGCTTAGTACAATCCACACTTTTATCCTCGGCACTGGCATAGCACTAAAAAAAATCGTGAAAAACATGATTATGGAGTTAAAATATAGTTAAAATGCGAAATTATTTCACAAACTAGCTCACCCCCAAAACACAAATCACAACAAAATATCCAAAGTTAGTCCTCATATTCGAAGCTTGGCTCATAAACTGTTGATTTCAACTGATGATTGGCAATTGCAGAGTCGGCATTTTATATCAAGTTCTATAGCGGTTTGTAAATGATAAAAATGTCAAAAAACCTCATATGCTCCCACGCTTCAGCGACTCAGAATTGAACCCCAGTTCTCTCCATATATGTGTATGGGTGTATTGAAATTAATTAAGTTTTTGCTTGAGTGACGTTTTGGCGCTGAAAATGTTGATAAACAAAATTATAATCACTCTCTTCAATTACTTAACAACTATTTAAGTACCTATAATATACATACATATGTACATAATAAATACGATGAATCACCAAATTTGTAAACAAAAAATATTTTATTGGACTTAGAAAGCGTGATTAATCCAACGAACACGCTTCGAAAACCATCAAAATGGATCATAACAAACGCGTTTTATATCGTGTAGTGCTAGATGTGTTCATACTGCTCTGCGGACTATCAAGGACAATGAGAATAGTGTTTCGAAAAAGTCTTGCTTACCAACAGCTTGGCTTTTCCATACCTCTTCAATTGATTAAAAACAAAAAACAACACAAAAACAAAAACAAAAAGGAAAACGGTGTCGTTTTGAGCACATGACTACGGCGTTTGTATTAGTCATGAGCGATATTGCTATTTTTAAATCACTGTGATTTTATATTGATATTGCGATCGAATTATGAGAATTTGTACTCCACATTTTTCCAAAATTTGCCTGCTTTCCAAAATAAAATTGTTACTGAGATCCTGAGCCAAAGTATTCTTCTTCTTGACTGGCGTAGACACCGCTTACGCGGTTATAGCCGAGTCCAAAACAGCGCGCCACGTATCCCGCCTTCTGGCAGTTTGGCGCCAATTCGTTATTCCAAGCGAAGCCAGGTCCATCTCCACCTGGTCCTTCCATCGGAGTGGAGGTCTTCCTCTTCCTCTGCTTCCACCTGCATCGAATACTTTCAGAGCTGGAGCACTTTCATCCATTCGAACAACATGACCTAGCCAGCGTAGCCGCTGTTTTTTTATTCGCTGGACTATGTCTATGTCGTCGAATAACACATACAGCTCATCGTTCCATCGTCTGCGGTATTCGCCGTTGCCAATCTTAAGGGACCATAAATCTTCCGCAAAACCTTTCTCTCGAAAACTCCTAGTGCCGTCTCATCGGATGTTGACATCGTCCACGCTTCTGCACCGTAAAGTAGGACGGGAATGATGAGAGACTTGTAGAGTTTGGTTTTTGTTCGTCGAGAGAGGACTTTACTTTTCAATTGCCTACTTAGTCCATAGTAGCACCTGTTGGCAAGAGTGATTCTGCGTTGGATTTCCAGGCTGACATTGTTATTGGTGTTAATGCTGGTTCCCAGGTAGACGAAATTATCTACAACTTCAAAGTTATGACTGTCGACAGTGACGTGGGAGCCAAGACGCGAATGCGCTGACTGTTTGTTTGACGACAGGAGATATTTCGTCTTGTCCTCGTTCACCACCAGACCCATACGCTTCGCTTCCTTATCCAGTCTGGAGAAAGCAGAACTAACGGCGCGGGTGTTGTTTCCGATGATATCGATATCATCGGCGTACGCCAGTAGTTGTACACTCTTATAGAAGATTGTACCTTCTCGATTTCGCTCTGCAGCTCATATTATTTTCTCCAGCATCAGGTTAAAGAAATCACACGAGAGTGAGTCGCCTTGTCTGAAACCTCGTCTGGTATCGAACGGCTCGGAGAGGTCCTTCCCGATCCTGACGGAGCTTTTGGTGTTGCTCAACGTCAGCTTACACAGCCGTATTAGTTTTGCGGGGATACCAAATTCAGACATCGCGGCATAAAGGCAGCTCCTTTTCGTGCTGTCGAAAGCAGCTTTAAAGTCGACAAAGAGATGGTGTGCGTCGATCCTATTTTCACGGGTCTTCTCCAAAATTTGTCGCATGGTGAATATCTGGTCTGTTGTTGATTTTCCAGGTCTAAAGCCACACTGATAAGGTCCAATCAGTTTGTTGACGGTGGGCTTTAGTCTTTCACACAATACGCTCGACAGAACCTTATACGCGATGTTGAGGAGGCTTATCCCACGGTAATTGGCGCAAATTGTGGGGTCTTCCTTTTTGTGTATAGGGCAGAGTACACTGAGATTCCAATCGTCAGACATGCTTTCTTCCGACCATATTCTGCAAAGAAGCTGATGCAAGCACCTTATCAGCTCTTCGCCGCCGTATTTGAATAGCTCGGCCGGTAATCCGTCGGCCCCCGCCGCCTTATTGTTCTTTAGGCGGGTAATTGCTATTCGAATTTCTTCACGGTCGGGCAATGGAACATCTGCTCCATCGTCGTCGATTGGGGAATCGGGTTCGCCATCTCCTGTTGTTGTACTTTCACTGCCATTCAGCAGGCTGGAGAAGTGTTCCCTCCACAAACTCAGTATACTCTGGTCATCAATAACTAGATCACCTCTGGGGGTCCTACAGGAGTGTGCTCCGGTCTTGAAACCTTCCAAAGTATTACAGGTAATTAAAAGTAACCAATCCAGGGCATACCCTCTTTCAATGAATTTTTGTATACATATTGACACAATTCTGTGATTTCCAATAGCGTTTTTAGACACCCAAATTAATTGATCAATTAAAATTTTTATTGAGAAGCTTTTTTAGTTTTATACTGCCGGCTACTCGATAACCGATCAGTTGTTATACATTTTGGTTTTTCTTTTCATATGAAGTTAGTAAGTTTCATCAGCTGATTAATATTTTTAGCAGCGACATCTACCGTAGCTTTTCTTATCAAAAAATTAAGCCAATCGAAGACAAAGAACGTATATTGTACGTTTATGTTGCAGAGTTGCATTTCATTTTCAAGTCCATTAAAATTCAATTAAAAATTAATGTAGATTTTATTTTGTATGGTAAATCGATCTTAATAAGCGTTTTAATCGAGCAGAGGCCGGTAAATTGATCAATTAGCTCCCGTCTAAAAACGATATAATCGAGCAGAGGCCGGTGAATTGATTAATTATCTCCTTGATTGATCGAAAGTAATGGCAAGAGTTTTTAACTGAATAGTCCCTTAGTTTATAGATAAATTATGTAAGAATACATCGATAGACCAAAATCTTCTTTTTCTTGGCGATATGGTAGATGTTCTCATATATGCCTTGGGTTCAGCCCAGGGATACTAGTTGAAACAACCAAAAATGGAATTAAATGACAATGAACTGCCGTTGGAAATATCACATGCGAATGAGTACGAACTTGGCGGTAATAAGTGTGACTGCGTCAACTTTCCGTCTGCGCAGGAGGATGGCTGCTGGTGGAAGGACTAGAGCAAATTGAAAGTGGAGAGGAGAGGAGAGTGAGGAGATCCAGTGTCAAAAAGAGCTGTATCACGAACAAATGCAATTCTAATAGACCCCATTAGAATTCTTAAATTATTCTTTGAGATACTGAAATTATCAATCAATGCTCCCTTCTCCTAAACTATCAAATTTCAGTTAAGGTATTTTCTTCGGTGTATATACATAACTTTAGAAATACAATTATTTTGAAAACAAAAATTTGAATACAATTTAATGAGTACAACTGCACTTCCATTTTATTTTATTGTTATTTTATTAACACATTCTCAGTTACATGTATGTAAATTAATATTTATTCCCTCTACAACTGCCAATCGATTTCCAACACTGTCGCCAACGAAACGACTTTACTTTCGATCGTCTCAGTACCATAGCTGAAAACCCACAAATCCGTGGAGAAAACCAAGCATTCTCCAGCACCCAAACGTATATTCACCACAGGGCAACGCTCTTGGCAGGGTTTCTTCGGTTGCAGACGTATATCAAAGTGACCGCTCAGCTGCTGAACGAAGATCAAGCCACGCAAATAGATTTCTCGCAATTTTTCGTTCGCATAGTTCTGCGACAGCAGCACCCAACTCGAGTAGAATGGCTCGAGATGTAGCGGATAGTAGTATGGTCTTGTGACGAATCGACGCGAAGCCTTGACAGCGCGTCGCTGACAATTACGTAATTGTAGGAACCATTTATTGTTGGTTGGTGTTGTATTCTTGATCTTCTCCAAAGCCAGTTCTAAGTTAAAGAGCTTCTTCAGCATTAAATTCGTTGAGACATCACAGGGATCACTTTCCAGAAAATCCAGCGACGAGTTATACATTTGATTGAGCAGTGTGTTAAGCGTACGTGGTTGATGCGAGTCGGTGACAATCACTGGCCAACCACGTTCGAGGTGCATAGATTCCAGTATTGAGAAGGTGATATTCGACGTGGTGGGAATGCGTTCTGGAAGTAAAAAAATATTATTCATATCACGACCTCGCTATATATTTGACCTAACGCCACTTATTCGTCTATGTCGAGTGTCCTACCGGATTCAATCTCCACACGTTCGATATATTTTTCAGACAACTTTTCTGACGCAGAAAAAGTACTTGTCATTGCTTGTCGAACTAACTGTAGATAATAAAAATTCTGTTTATTTTTGATCCGAAATTGGGATCATATCAAACTCCGAAATGGAAGCGTGCTCACCTCTAAAATATCTGCATGGCGACATATAGAACATGCTCATTTTGGGCAATATTAAGATTATGCTTCAATAAGTTAACTCACTGTTTATCAAAGATACATATGTCAGAGTCATCCAGATATTTGAGGGGTCTGAAATTTTGTCTAAAATAAAATGATGTCCCTTAACCTTAAGATTGTTCTGTCATCATCTCCTCTGTATTCGTATATTCTGAAATAATCCCCAAAATATCAATTCAAACTCGTATCTCCTTTGAGGAGTTTGATCTTTCGGAAAGCTTGATATAAAAGCTAATTTTTTTCTTGCGACTATGTGGACTAAATCACACCGAGTGATTAAATTAAATCCAGATTGAAATCCTCAATTTATCACTGTCTTAAAAAGTGAAATAGGTCGAGGTTTCTAAATGACCTCTGCTATCTGACTCTCTCATATAAGCCGTTTATTCTCACATAAGATCAAAAGTACTTAGTTCTGTACTATTTAAAAACACTTTAAACAGTACTCACCTAACGTCTCACAGAGCACACAATTCCCAGCTTCAGTTTCATAGCGCTCCAGGATTTTCGTGGTGGATGACACACTTCCTGAGTCCACCTTATCTAAAGTACGCTCAATCAGACAGCGACTATTATATAGTGGAGTCCAATCCCAATAGGGTAACACCTGTAGCAGCAACAACCGCCCGATGGCGCTGACAAACCAACTAAATTCATCGCACCAATTGCAGAGTAGATATACGGCACCGAAGATAGCCAGTAAAGCGCACGCCACCGCCCAACATCTGTTGCTGCGATGTGGCAACAGCGGCTGACATATGGCACGCATCTCGGCGGCGCTAAATCCTTGTTTCTTGCATTCGGCGAAGAAATCGACAAATTCTTGTTCCAATGCAGCCATCTCCATGAAGCGTCTGCACGCGAACACTTTGCGGTCCCGACTGAGCGCCAGTAGCCTCTAGCGGCGTTATACTGTTGCAAATGCCGCAAATTGCTGTTTGTGGCTGCCACCGCACATGCGCGCTACTCACATGCCTGACTGCTGGCACAGCTGTCGATAAGCGAGTTAAGGAGTTTAAATCGAATTTAACACTTCATTGCGTGCGAAATGGAAATTGAAAGTGTGGTGCGATTTGTGGGACGGAATTGCAATGGAGGGCAGTTAATAAAGAGTGAAAGGAAAATATGTAAAAAATGCACAGATACTAACTACTGTTTGGATGTTGTCCCTACAGTGATGAATATCCTGCTAATGTATCAAGAGAAATCTCTAAATCTGTCAATTAATATCACGAATTTATTTAAATTCGAGGTTTATTATGGCGTCTCTGAAAAGGAAGAGAAGTCGAAGATGTGAAATGAATTAAAGTTAAGACTTCCGTTAATAAATCTTATTAGTTGATTCAGGTTTCTATATACATACATATTATATTTCAGATAGTAACGAGTTCCGCCAGGTCCACCCTCCAAAAGTAAAATAAACCTTCCAATTGACTAAAGAAATTCCTCAGAAGCATTAATATCATAGAATAATGGTCGAAATCGGTCTGCGATTTTTCTAAGCTCAGGTACGACAAGACTCTCAGTTATCAGGACATTTTATCAAAAATACTAGTCAATCTCTGAGACGTCCTAATCAATATCTTTCAAGTAAAAATTATCGAAATCGAACTGTAACTTTTCAAAGCTTTCAAGCAAAGGTTCTCAGTGCATATGGCTAAAATTTTACCGAAAATATCGGTCAATATCTGAGATAACTTAAAGAATGCCATTGATCTAAAAATTGTCAAAATCGCTGTATAGCTTTTCAAGGTCTTATGAACACATAAACCTTCTAATTGACTAAAGAAATTCCTCAGAAGCATTAATATCATAGAATAATGGTCGAAATCGGTCTGCGATTTTTCTAAGCTCAGGTACGACAAGACTCTCAGTGCGTAGGGTGGACATTTTATCAAAAATACTAGTCAATCTCTGAGACGTCCTAATCAATATCATTCAAGTAAAAATTATCGAAATCGAACTGTAACTTTTCAAAGCTTTCAAGCAAAGGTTCTCTGTGCATATGGCTAAAATTTTACCGAAAATATCGGTCAATATCTGAGATAACTTAAAGAATGCCATTGATCTAAAAATTGTCAAAATCGCTGTATAGCTTTTCAAGGCCTTATGAACACATAAATTACGGAGACAATTGGCGATAAACTTCCGGCTGGTTTTTTGCCGTGTAAACGGGTCAATGTGTAAGATATCTTAATAAAATTATGTGATCGTATAATATTGGATATAAATACTATATATAATTTGGAGGCTGAAAAGGGTGAAATTCGTGCTCTTGTTCTTAAGTATAATTTAGTTCAATATTTAAAGAGAATGAAAACTGTCTAGACATTCTCCTAATAAATTATTCATGCTAAGTATAGCATTGATATATTAAACTCTGTCTAGAAATCTATTATATACATTTATATTAAACGATACTAAACGTCTTTTATTAAGGTTTATGATGTCGTAATAATATTTCGAATATGTTTGTAAGGTATAGAACCTACCCAAACAGTGTTAAAGAAACAAAGAAATCATTTCGAATCGTGGTTCAAAAAAGTAAAGAAATCACAACTCAGTTGAGTAATTGACACTTGACCCACAAAAGTATATGCCTACTGATACCTTTAAATTGAGTTTCGACACATCTCTGAGAACTCTTGTAAAGGCATCAACTGTTTAAACATTGTGTCAATCAACAGCAATTGTCAAGGTCTAACAAAGAAGGAGATTTCAGTGAGGCTTATTTCCTAAATATCGATTTTATTTAGTATGTAAGGTTAAGAAATTAAATTTATGTTTATAATATTGGAATAATTTCCTATCCTCTTACTCCAACATTCTCCGACAATAATGATTAATCAAAGAGCGTCTTTAATTTATTCATGTGTACACGCATTGATGAAGTCACGTAGCACGTTACATTCCGTACTATCATTCCAAGCAGAAGCGGGGCATTTTTCAAATGTCTTCATATTAACACATTTCATCAGAATAGCGCCGTAGGGCGAACAACCCGTTTGCATGCTATGATTAGCAATTTTCTCGGCATATTCCGGATTTTTGCTCATCTCTTCGGCGATCATCGCCTTCAAATCACTCATTTTCTCTGCGCACGTCCCGAATGCTTCCTCCATAATGGCGGCCATTTCTTCGTTATCCTTAACGGTTGTGTCGAGCAGAGCGCTAAATTTGTCGACATCCGGTTCACCGTTATCGCTAATAACTTCGGTTTTATTGAAAATACACTCGATCAGACACTGTCGTGGCAGGAAAGAAAGGTATTTAGTTTCAAATATTTTACTCAAATATACATATATGCAATTCAACACTTACAGGATGATGATGTAAGCCATGCATATGCGGTGGATGATCTTGATATTGTGAATGGTCAAACTTTGCACATTGCTTCATCAGCTCTTCGGTACTAAGATCAGGCACTGAACAGCACATGTGGAACGGCTAAAGGAAACATATTTGAGTATATAGCTAAGTAGTGGAATCAAAAAGAATCGGGTTATAATGTATTTTAGGCTCTTGAATGTCCGAATTGTCTAAGCTGTTGCGTAATTCGTTGTCCATAATACCAAGGCATATAACAACTCGTGTCTGCACTATTAATTTCCATTCCTTGACTGTCTAATATGTAATTTCGATTAAAGAAATCAAGTTCGGCGGCTGCTACGAAAGGCATGGTATTTTTCATATTTAGGAAACCAAGGTCCAGAATTCCTACAGACCTTCATTAAATGTCTGACGTTAAATGAAGTTCTGAGCTCTGAAGATCTGAGCAGTTGCTGTATTTGGCTGCTTGAACTGCAGCTATTTATACAATATTACTCATAAGAGTCGATCCCTTTGATCCTATAATCGGATGTAAGCCCAGCCCAGCAAGAAGTCGGATATTATGCATCTTGATACCGGAAAAGAATTACAATAATAAGCGTGTCTGACGCTTGTTAGATCACGAACGCTCGAGATGAACAACAAGAGGAGTGATTAAAGTTTGGAAACAGCGGGATCTTGAAATTAATTGCGGACAAAATCAATGATGCAGAATTGTTTTTTCTCTTTGTTTGTTATTAGATTTTTGATCTTATCCAAGAAAGGAGGATCCTACGATCTCTTGAAATTTCTTCCACTAAATTCTTGTTCAGTTAAGTTCGGACTTTCCTTTAATTTAATTTATTTCGAAAAACTTCCACTTTGAAAAGATTCATGGATTCACTCGCTTATTCGAAAGCAAAATTCACTTACAATATAACGTGGCGGCTTGTTGCAATCCACACTTTTATCCTCGCCCCTGGCACAGCACTAAAAAAATTGGGAAAAACAGAATTATTAAGTTCAAATGCGAAATTATTTCAAAAACTTGCTCACCCCCAAAACACAAATCACAACAAAATATCCAAAGTTAGTCCTCATATTCGAAGCTTGGCTCATAACCTATAGTTTTCAACTGATGCTTGGCAATTGCAGAGTCGGCATTTTATATCAACTTCTATAGCGGTTTGTAAATGATAAAAATGGCAAAAAATGCTGTATGCTCGCACGCTTCAGCGACCCTGAAGTTTATTTCATTTGATGTAATTCGTTTATTTATACACTCTATATAGGGTGTATTTAAATTAATTAAGTTTTTGCACGATTGATGATTAGGTGTTGAAAAATTTTATAAACAAAATTATAATCACTCTAGTTGATTTCTTCAATTACTTGACAACATTGTAAGTACCTATAACATATGTTCACAAATACGATGAATCACCAAATTTGTAAACAAAAAATAATATTGGACATAGAAAGCGCGAGAAATCCAACGAACACGCTTCGAAAACCATTAAAATAGATCACAATAAACGCGTTTTATATCGTGTAGCGCTGGATGTGTTCATACTGCTCTGCGGAATATCATGGACTCTGAGAAGAGTGTTTCAAGTCTTGCTTGCCAACACCTTGTCTTTTCCATATCTCTTCTTGATAAAAAAATACAAATGCAAAAAGAAAAAGTTTTGCGTTAGATAGTGAAAAACAAATAACCAAGAAATACAATTGGCAGACTCGTTTCTCTATATCGTTCGGTCACTAAAATTTAAAGAAAGATATGCATTAAGTAAGGATGTTTCTTTAGGATTTTTCACAATTCTTCGAAATTCTTCATCTCTTTATAATTGCCAAACCAATCTCTTTCCATGTTGTCAAAGAACTGAGGATGTATTGCAAACTTTAAATATGTACTTTAGCAGGCTCTGAAAAGGAAAGCTTTGAAGTGAATTTACTACCAAAGGTTGTACATAACTTTCAACTAAAATAAATTTCTTAAAAATTTCGAACTAGACTGATGATATAGAATTGATCGAAAGTAACGGCAAGAGTTTTTTAATTGGATAGTCCCTTAGTTCATAAATAAATTTCTAGGCAATGTGGTAGATGTTCTCATAGATCCCTTGGGTTCTTGAGCTCAGAACTAGGTCGTGACCCAATAGGGTCGCTGTTGGCTAACAAGAATACAAATCGAACGATGAGTTCAACAAGGATGCGACCGAGTTGAAACAACCAAAAATGGAATTTAACGACAACGAATTGCCGTTGAAAATGTCATATGCGAATGGGCGGTAATAAGTGTGACTGCAGGAGGAGGTGCTGGTGCAAGGACTGGAAGTGGAACGTGAGGAGATCCAGTGTCAAAAAGAGCTGTATCACGAACAAATGCTATTCTAAGAGAAACCATTCGAATTCTTGAATTATTCTTTGAGATACTGAAATTAGCAATCAATCCTCCGTTCTCATAAACTATCAAATTCGAGTTAAGTTCTTTTCC
The DNA here is from genome assembly GCA_031772095.1 of Zeugodacus tau. Lineage (NCBI taxonomy): Eukaryota > Metazoa > Arthropoda > Insecta > Diptera > Tephritidae > Zeugodacus > Zeugodacus tau. The sequence continues at coordinate 27,121,697 of CM062652.1, forward strand.
TTTGTGTATATAACTTTAGAAATACAATTACAGTGGAACTTCCATAACTCGAATCACCATAATCCACAAAAAAACTTCGAGTTAGAGGCTTCCAAGTTACGGAAGGTAGTTTGTATGAAATTTGACTTCTATTGCCAATTCAAGACATCGAGTTATAGAGAACTTCGAGTTATAGACGTTCGAATTATGGAAGTTTAACCGTATTTTGAAAACAAAAATTTGAATACAATCCATGCTTCTTGCACTCGGCGAAGAAATCGATACATTCTTGTTCCAACGCAGCAAACGTTGCTGTTTTCGGCTACCATTGCACATACGCATTAGAGTAAATCGAATTTAACACTTCATTCCGTACGAAATGAATTCGAAATGTAGAAGTTAAATTATAAGGGGGATAGGATACCAGCCTGGGGTACCCCATCTTTAATTCTTCTTAGCTTGGGTGTTTGCCCTCGAAACGTTACGCATGAATACCGTTCAGGTAATTAATGGTCCACCTCTTCAGCCCTGGAGGTAGCTGAGATTGTTCGATATCTTCTAGTAGCGTTGTGTGATTGACTGTGTCAAAAGCTTTTGAACGTTACTTGAACCGTTGAACCGTCCGTTACTTGAACCGTTCTCTTGCAGGGAGGTTTTTGACTTAGACCATTAGTTATCTGAGCGTTTATGACACTAAGTGCTGTGGTGGTACTGTGCACTTTACGGAATCCAAGTTGGTGCTGCGCTAGGCTCAGGTGGTGAGTGAAGGGCGGGAGTAACAAGGCCTGAAGTGTCTTCACTAATGAGGAAAAGAGTTATCGGACGATAAGACTCCCCTTGGTTGGCTGGTTTCCCTGGTTTCAGTAGTGGGACCACTCTTCCGGTTTTTCACGAATCGGGTATGTTAAGAGTGGTCAAAGACAGATTGATAGTGAGATATTTTACTACCGCCGAACCAAGGTGTTTAAGAAACAGCATGTTTATACTGTCAGGGACAATGGATTCGGACGATTTGGCCTTTTTAATGACATCTGCAACCTCGCCGCTGGTGAAGGTAATTGGTGCGCAGTCTTTTGGCATTTTGCGCACATCTTTTCGCCTTATCCACCGAAGGGTGTAGTGTAAATTGACTGCTGAAATAGCTCGCGCACTTTTTCGGGTCCGCGGAGGCATGACCAACGAGTTAAATTGGAATTTCAACTCGGTTATCATGCCTTCTCGAGTTAGATAGGTATTTGACAGTAGTGCAGAGCTTATCCACCCCAGTGGAAAGATTACAAGACTTCAGGTGCTCTGCCCATTTCGTCCGCTTATATTGATTTACCGTTCGTCGAATCGTCTTATCGACATGGCGTAAGGCATCGCGCTCATTGGCTAAAACTGCTGCATCCGCTGGGAAGTTAGGGCGGATATCCGCAATGCGTCCAGCCGACCCAGTTAGCTTTTTTCAAGTTAACGAAGATACAGTTGTCCACAGAAATAAAGTCAGGAAGTTTTTCGATCGAGACAATTATAGGCAGATGGTCTGATGCGAGAGTTAGCATAGGTCGCCAGGTTATGCTATTTATCAGACCACCGCTAGCGATTGTAATATAAGGCGAGCTATTACATGTGCCCATAATTATGGTGGGGGCTTCGTCATTCATTGTGGAGAATGTCGAATCATCAATCTGTTGTCCATCCCCCGGCGATCATTTGACAGGCAAAAATGCCAAAGATGGTGATGCGCGTTAAAGTAGCCACGTACCAATCGGTTTTCACCACGAAGCAGCGCACCGATGTTCGAGTGATGTCCTGTTGGGCAACATGTTACTGGGGGATGTATATATATATTAAATACTTCGAGCTCGACATCGCTTGACCGGATAGCGATGCCCTGACATTCTAGAGTAGTATCCTTGCCGTCGATGTCTCCATCGATTAAACGATGTTGATGTTGTGTAAGATGAATGCCAATGCAGGCCGGAACACGTCGGAAAATGACACCAGCCAGAGCTGATGTGACGTTCCGACTTATTACGGTCTGACACACAAAACAGACGTACGAGGGACCAGGAGTTGTGTTGTGGTCCTGGTACGAGGATTGGAGCGGGATGAAGGTTGGGGACCCAGACAGGTCTGGGTCACAGAAAGACAGTTCTTGGTGGGATCCGAAAATCCACTCACTCTCAGTTGAACAGCAATTGTCAAGGTCAAACAAAGAAGGAGATTTCAGTGAGGCTTATTTCGTAAATATCGATTTTATTTAGTATATAAGGTTAAGAAATTATATTTATGTTTATAATATTGCAATAATGTGCTATCCACTCAAAACTCTCCGACAATAATTCTTAATAAAATAACTTCTTTAATTTATTCATGCTTACACTCCTTAATAAAGTCGCGCACAGTATTACATTCCGTACTATCATTCCAAACAGAAGCGGGGCAATTTTCGAATGTCTCCGTATGAACACAGTTCATCAGAACAGCGCCGTAGGGCAAACAACCCGCCTGCATTCTATGATTGGCCATTTTCTCGGCATATTCCGGATTTTTGGTCATCTTTTCGGCTATCTTCGTCTTCAACTCGCTTAACTTTTCTGTGCAAGTCTCAAATGCTTCCTCCATAATGGCGGCCATTTCTTCATTATCTTTAACAGTTTTGTCGAGTAGAGCGCTAAATTTGTCGACATCGGGTTCACCGTTCCCGCCAAAGACTTCGGTTTTATTCAAAATGCACTCGATCAAACACTGTCGCGTTGGGAAGGAAAGGTATTTAGTTTCAAATATTTTATACAAATATACATACATGCAACTCAGCACTTACTTGATATGGATGTGATTGTCCATCATATTCAGCACATTGCTCCATCAGCTCTTTCGTACTAAGGTCTGGTTCTGGGCAGCACATCTCGAGTGGCTAAAGGGATTATATTTTGTTACTTGGTGGAATCGAAAAGAAGAAATAATATGCGAGCTGTGGATCAATGAGTTTTTATCCCCGAGTTAGCTGAGAATATTTAGCTCTAAAGTAAAAGTTATCGTATGTCACCAGGTTATAACGTGTGTAAAAGTTCTTGAATTTCGATAATTCTCTGGGCGACTGACAATACTTGAGAGCTCTACTCCTTTTTGTCCTTTGACTGTCTAATTTTTAATTTGTTTAATATACCAAGATTAGCGGCTGCGGCTGAAGATCGGTAGGATCTTTCTAATTTAGTTAACCAGTTCTAGAACTCCTTTAATTCTTCATAAATGTTCAACGTTTAGTAAAGTTCTCTGAAGATCTGAGCAGCCGCTGCACTTGGCTCCTTGAATTGCAGTTATTTGTACAATATTACATCGAATCTCACAAGAGTCCACCTCTTCGGTCTTATAATCGAATATATACACTTTTTAGTCAGCAAAAAGTCGGAGATTATGCATCTTGAGATCCAAGCCCGAGACTGTCGAATTACCGGAAAAGAATTACAAATTACACGAGTGGCTAAAGTTTGTTAGATCACGAACGCTTGAGATGGACAACAACAGTAGTGGTTTGAGAAACAACGGGATCGTGAAATTAAATTCAACGTAATAGAGAGGTTTTTGCTCTGTCTCTGTTTGTTATTAGATTATTGATTTTTTCCAATAGTGGATCGTCCTATAATATGTTGGATCTTCGATTTTATCCACTAAATTCTTGTTCGGTTAATTTCAGTTTTGATTAAACCCCTATTTATTAAAAAAAAACTTCCACATTGAAAGAATTCATGGATCCACTCGCATATTCGAAAATAAAATTCACTTACAATGAAACGTGGCAGCTTAGAGCAATCCACACTTTCATCCTCGGCACTGGCATAGCACTTAAAAAATCGAGAAAAACACAATTATGAAGTTCAAATGAAGTTCAAATGTGAAATTATTTCACAAAATTGCTCACCACAAATACTAAAATCACTACAAAATATCCCAAGTTGGCTTTCATATTCGAAGCTTGGCTCATAAACTATAGTTTTCAACTGATGCCTGGCAATTGCAGAATCGGCCTTTTATATAGAGTTCTATTGCGGTTTGCAAATGATAAAAACTCCAAAAAACAGTGTGATATGCGTGCAGGCTTCAGCGACGCTGCATTGAATCACGCTTCGAGTTTATTGCATTCGATGTGATTTGATCATTTATTCGCTCTACATATGTAGGTGTATGTCTATGGGAGTATATGCATTAATTAAGTTTTTGCATGAGTGACGGTTTGGCGTTGAAATATTTGATAAACAAAATTATAATCACTCTAAAAGTGTTATGTAAATAGCATACGAATGGTGGAAACTAGTCGCGGGGCATAAATCATAATCAATTATATAAATAGTTTCGAAAATCACTTGTACTTTAGATGGTATCTTTAATTATTTAACAACTATGTTAAATATGTATATGTAAAAAAGATGTTATTAACAAATTAAAACAACTTACGTGAAAAAACTTAGAGTATTTCTCTGAGTTTGTATGTGGAGTTGATTCAAGGACTCTCTAATATATCTCCAGAATAAGAATCAGATTTAAAGAGAAGAGTGTTTCGAAAAAGTCTTGCCTACCAACATCTTGGCTCTTCCTTATATTTTCAGCGGATTTCGATAACGTTCTATGGTTCATGGTTTCTGTATACCGAAAGAGAAGATCTGTAAGATTTGTATAGGTTATCAGCTGTCGCAGTGATAACAAAAAGTCACTTCGAAACTGTGATTTTAGGTTTTCCACGCCGATGTTATAGGTGTTTGTGTTAGACTTTAATTGTGAAACTATGAATTAAATGTGTTATTAGATATAGGACATATTCAAGCAGTGGGCTACAAGTTACCCTTATTTCATTTCTACATCAATTCTGTTTTGCTTTTTGCCATCATCTCCACATTTGCTTTCATTTCACTCTCTCTTCACATGTTGTTGAGAGGAACGAACAGGATTAAGTGCAGAACACATAGACGACGACAAGCGACGAGCGAAATCTGTCAAATATTAGGTTGGCTAATATCACCCTACCGTTTTTTTGTCTTTTGAATTTCGCGGCTATGTATAAGCGCTACGGAGCTCGTATCTGGCAATACTATACATCTTGGAAAGGTCTTGGAATAACCTACAAAACGACGCTATGCATGACTAGTTTGGAAATTGCGTTCGACAGTTACGTACGTGTAAACATGGAGTTCACTAACGACGAAATTCGCGCTATTTTAAAGTTTTCCTTCATTAAAGGCAAATCCACTACAGAAACGTTCAGCGAGATTAATGGTGTTTTGGGGGATAGTACTCTATGACTTTGAACAGCGGAGGTATGGTTTCGACGATTCAGAGCGGGCGAAAACGACACCATGGATATGTCAGCCGACGGAAGACCTGTGCCGACAAATACCGATCAAATAAAAAAAGCATCGAGTTATTGGCATCTCCTGACATCGCCCTGGAATTGGAAGTTAGTCACCAAACCATTTTAAACCATCTGCAGAAGGCTGGATACACAAAAAAAATTGATGTTTGGGTGCCGCATGATTTGACGCAAAAAACCTTCTGGACCGAATCAACGGCTGCAATATGCTGCTGAGACGGAACGAACTCGACGCGGAAGCAAAAAGTGGCCAAGTCGGAATTAACGGTCAGGAAGGTTTTGCTGTGTGTTTGGTGGGATTGGAAGGGAATCATCCACTATGAGCTGCTCACATATGTTCAGACGCTTAATTCTACCATCTACTGCGAACAACTGGACTGCTTGAAGCTGGCTCTCGACCAGAAGTGTCCAGAATTTGCCAACAGGAAGGTTTCACCAGGACAACGCACAGTGGGAAATGAATTATAGTCAACGACTTCCGTTAAATAAGCCCATTGCACATGTAATAACCCTACATTTTTCGAAGGAGTTCTGAACATTAAAATCATTTAAATTTGTTAGATAATTCAGTTTTCTATATTTAGTATTTCTGATAATTATTATAATAATCAGGTCCATCCCTCATACAAAAGATATGCGGAAAACTACTGAAATACTCAAATAAATCCTCACAAGCATTAATATCGTCTACTAATAGTCGTAATTGGACTGTCAATTTTCGAGGCTCCGTATGCAAAAATAATCCTTTCAGGGAACGTATGGGCAGACAGATTAAAAAACTGTCACGTAAATGAATCACGACACAGCTAAGTTGCCTCTTGACCATTGAAAGTGTATTATTATTATTATTAGTGACTTACTCATACCTCTTAATTGAGATTCGATATCTCATCCACCATCACCTATTTCAAACTTATATCAATCAATGGTAATTGTCAAGATCCATTGAATAGGAGATTTCCAATGAGGCTTGATTCAACTGATTGTTTTGTAAACATCACTTTTATTTAATATATGTATAAGGTTACGAAAATAAATTTCTGTTCAAATCTGTTTTAGAATATTGCCACAATTTTCTGTACTCTTATTCCATTTGTTATTATTATTTTTTAATTCAAACACGCTTACACTCATTGATAAAGTCACGCACCGTGTTACATTCCGTATTATCATTCCAAACAGAGGCGGGACAGTTTTTGAATGTCTCCATATTTACACAAGTCATCAGCATGGCGCCGAAAGGCGAACAGGCCGCTTGCATTCTATGATTAGCCATTTTCTCGGCAAATTCCGGATTTTTGCTAATCTTTTCGGCAATCTTCGCTTTCAACTCGCTGGCCTTCTCTGTGCACTCCTCGAATGCTTCCTCCATAATAGCGGCCATTTCTTCATTATCCTTAACGGTTGTGTCGAGCAGCGCGCTAAATTTATCCACATCCGGCTCGCCATTCTCGCCAATAACTTCGGTTTTATTGAAAATGCACTCGATCAGGCACTGACGCGGCAGGAAGAGTTTGTGAAAGGAATTTAGTATAGTATTTTATTCAAATATACAACTCAGCACTTACAGGATGTGGATGCAATCCACGCATATGCGGGGGATGATGATGTGAATGCTCAAACTTTGCTGGGCCGCCACGTCCGATCGGCGGTGGTGGTGGAGGTTTGGCAAACTCAGCACATTGCTCCATCAGCTCTTCGGTACTAAGATCAGGCACCGGACAGCACGTGTGGAGTGGCTAAAGGGAATATATTAGGATCATTAGTTAATTAAACGATACTCAATAAAGAAATGTCATGCGAGAGTGGATTAAAGAATTTTTATTTTCCTTCCTTTTTTGAGAAAAAAAAACAGTTTTATTTTGTGAAAGTTCTTTACGAAATTACAGTCTGAAGATCGTCAAAGATACTTCAAGGAACCAAATACAACGGCTGCGTCGTAGGACTTATTAAATCTGTAGGACCTTTTAAAATTTTTGGAGACCTAGTTCCAGAACTTCTACAAATCTTTATTAAATATCATAAAGCTCTGAGCTCTGAAGATCTGAGTAGCCGCTAAAATTGGTTTCTTGAACTCCTGATATTTATTTTACCTGCATTCGAGTGTCTTAAGTTACGTATGCGAGACGTATCGGAAAATAGTTACAATAACAACAATGTTATTTAAGTTTGTTATATCACGAGATCTTGAGGTGAACAAAAATAACATCAGTGTTTTAAGTTTGGAAGATAACGAGATCCTTTGGTCGATGTGAACAGATTCATATACAATAGAAAGGATATTTTCAACAAGCTTTCTGCTTATTCTATGTTTTTGAAGTTATCCAAGAAATGAAGGGACCTGCAATCTGCCGAGCGACTGCTGGTTCTTATGAGAGTTTAACTTGTTCTGAGGTTTGTTTTGTTCTATCGATGTGTGGGCGCTATTTGAGGAACGATTTTCTTTCTTTCAAATTTGGAGCCCAAAACACAGCAAGTAATAAATAGTTGAATTATCCCTTATTGAAACTTCGTGTAAGTCCACCAAGTCTCCATTCTTCTAAGTTCGGGTTTACAAGTAGACTTTTGTTAAATTGAAATTTTTTTAACACTCACTCACTCACTTAAAGAGAATTTTCCGATCCACTCACGTATTCGAAAATAAAATTCACTTACAATGAAACGTGGCGGCTTAGTGCAATCCACACTTTCATCCTCGGCACTGGCATAGCACTTAAAAAATCGTGAAAAACACAATTATGAAGTTCAAATGAAGTTCAAATTTGAAATTATTTCACAAACTTGCTCACCACACAAACAAAAATCACTACAAAACATCCAAAGTTGACCTTCATATTCGAAGCTTGACTCATAAACTATAGACTTCAACTGATGCTTCGCAATTGCAGAATCGGCATTTTATATAAAGTTCTATTACGGTTAGCAAATGATAAAAATGGCAAAAAAATGTCATATGCTCGCACGCTTCAGTGACGCTGAATTTAAACACGCTTCGAGTTTATTTCATTTGATGTGATTTGATTAGTTATTCGTCCTATATCATGTGTATGAATGGGTGTATGTAAATTAATTAAGTTTTTGCACGAGTTACGGTTTTGCGTTGAAAATTTTGATAAACAAAATTATAATCACTCTATAAGTGATCTGTAAATAGCATACAGATACGAACTGGTAGAAACTGGACGCGGAGAATTAATAGTAATTAATCATAGAAATAATTTCGCAAATCATTCGTACTATATATATACCTAAAATATATGCAAACACGATGTTATCATCAAATTTGTAAAAAAAAAGTTTTAATATTGGACTTAGGAAGCACGAACAATTATAAATTTCTCAAAACACAGAATATTTCTTCAGGGTTGTTATATAGAGTTGATTCAAGGGCAAACCAATAAGCATTATGAACAAATTATCCCTTAAGACCATTTCTTCAGAAACTGTTTAGAATATAATCAGCTTCAGATGTTAGCCACTCACAGATCAACCTCCTAAAATTATAATTAGATTTGACTTTTCTAAACTTCTTCTTGCTGCTATATGGACTAGATCACACTGAGTGATAGAATAGAATCCGAATTCATATTCTTATGCTAGCTCTGGGTTGGAGGTTTCTAAATAACTTCTTGTATCTGACTCTCTTATATAAGCCATTAATTTTCACATAAGGTCATAAGTACACTATTTAGAAACTAATCTTAGGGGCCATCCATAAATTACGTCACATGAATTTAAGGACTTTTTAACACCTCCCCCCCCCCTCCTTGTCACAAGTTGTCACATTTTGAACTCACCCCCCCCCTGACGTGACGTCACCCATTTTCCAAATTTATCATAAAATAAAAAAACAGGTTATTCTATTTATTCTTATATTTATTGAATAATCTTTAATAAAATAAACATTTAGTTAAATATTAAAGTACAGAGACAACGAATGACTAGTCAAGAAATAATAGATACTTAATTATGCTAATTAAAAACACAGAACTTAATCATCTTGTGTCCATGGACTTTTGACCCACCCCTTAATATCAGTTATTATTGGTAAATCGGGTACTTAATTTTCGTTCTGAATTTGGATGTCAGGATCATCTTTCGCATCAACATCTTCTTCTTCCATCCATAAAGCATCGTCATCATTCATTAAACAGAGAATCTCTCGGGCACGTCTAGCCGCAATTCTTTGAGGACGAATTTTCGCGATAGGTAACAGCTCTTGTTTTTTATGTGATTGTTTGTGTTGATTGGTGGCTTTATATGAAAAAAAAATATAGGCCACATATGCTACACGATCTTTTAAATAAGTATGACTCGACACTAGGGCAATAACTATCATATGGAATTTGTTTAGATGGGATGATGCTTGGAGATTTAATAATATCTGTAGTAATAATGGAGAAAACTTTGCGTCGTTGTCTTCACTCCATGTGACTCCATAACCTTCTGATGTCTGTTTAATTAACACAGGTGGTGGTAAAAATCCTTCTTTTAATAATTTCCAAAGACTATAGTTTCTAATAGTTTCACATTTAACTATTTGTAAAAAATATTTTGACTCACGTACATGTTTAGCATACCAAGTAGCATTATTATTCAACATCATAGCCTGTCCAATATCCAGTCCAGTAACAGTTGGTGCAACATATTCAGCAACGACTGGAAAATTATCAATGACTAACTTGCTCCAAATCTCAGCCAACACATTGCCCGCACTTTCGAAGTTTCGTTTTTCTAGATATAAGTCAGTAGTTCGAGTAATTGAATCAAGATGTGACCCAAAAGCATCATGTTTTAATCGGCGTGGTACAGAGCAGCCAGTCGTTTAGCACCCAGGAGCGCAGCAGAGCGGGAAACGATATTGCCCTAAATTTTGAAATGTGATGTCACAAAGCTTTTGACCCCCCCGTGTCCCTTGTCAAACAATGTCACATCTGAATGATACCCTCCCCCCCTTCAAGGTGTGACGTAATTTATGGATGGCCCCTTACTACAAACTAAGAATCTTACAAAGCCTTAAGTAGTACTCGACCAGCGTTTCACAGAGCAGACAATTTCCAGCTTCAGTTTCGTAACGCTCCAAGAATATAGAAAGAAGTGAAAGTGTTGGCCGATTTGTGGAATGAAATTGCAAATGGGGACAGGTAATCATGAATGAAAGGAAAAAATTAAAGAGAATTTAAATTTAAAAAATGTCCAGATACTTATCTAACGGTTGTATGTCGTCCCTACAGTGATGAATATCCTGCTAATGTACTAGGAGAAATCGTTAATCCTTTGAATTAATGTTCGCTTTTATTGGAATATAATTCTCGAAGAGATATCGATGATGTGAAATCAGTTAAAGTGTCAGACTTCCATTAATAAAGCTCCCTGGACACCTAATCACCCTAAATGTTGTAAAAGAGTTCGGGAGTTCGGAACTCTAAAATAATTTAAATTTATTAGACAATTCAGTTTTCTATATACATATAATGTTTCGGATAATAATCGACCATGGTCCAATGTTCAAAATCGGCTGACATTTTGCATAAGGCTGACATTTTACCGAAAATATCGGTTAATCTCTGAGATACCTAATGAATATCATTCAAAGTACATATATTAAAAATTTTCCTCCAGGTACAAAAATTAGGTCCTCAGTATCGTTAAATCTCTGAGATATCGGTTCATGTTCTCAAGCATTATTTAGTTTTATTTCAATAGTAACTCAAATTTGTTTAGACATTCTCGTTGAATAAGAACAAGTCTGGAATTTCCTAAGATATAGATTCTACAAGATATGTATGGACGATCTGTCTAGATATCAAGAAATCATTTCGAGTCGTCATTTAAAAAAGTAAAGAAATCACAACACAGTTGTTTAAAGATCTAACGAAGAAAGGCTTCTCAATAAGAATTTAGTTTTATTTCATAATTTCGTAATCATTGCTTTTATTTAATATTTAAATGTAATAAATTCTATTCTATTTACAATATTGACAAAATTTTCTGCACTTTTTCTCCAAAACTTTTCGACAATAATTCTTAACAAAAAAACTTCTTTAAGTTAAACACCTCTTGATAAATTCCGGCAAATTCCGGATTTTTGCTCTCCTCCTTGGCGATCTTCGCCTTCAAATCGCTGAACTTCTCTCGATCTTTCTCCATAATCGCGAAAATTTCTGCATTATCTTTAACGGTTGTGTCGAGCAACGCTCTAAATTTGTCGACATCTGGCTCCCCATTCTCGTCAAACACTTCCGTTTTATTTAAAATGCACTCGATCAGGCACTGTCGTGGCAGGAAGGAAAGGTATTTAGTTTCAAATATTTTACTCAAATATACGACTTAGCACATTGCTGCAACAGTTCTTTGGTACTGAGATCAGGTAGTGGGCAGCACATTTCGAGTGGCTTAAGGGATTATATTTATTATTTATGTAAGTTCTTTTCAAAATTGAAGTCTAAAGGTTGATAAAGAACCCGAGATAACGTAGGTCTAAAGTGAAGATTACCGAATGTAATCTGGTTATAATATCATTAAAGTTTTTGATTATCAAAAATTCTTTGGGCGACAGACCTGGTATTCAGGTCATATGACAACTCTTAACAGCTCCATTCCTTTTCGTGCTTTGATGTTATGTCTAATATGGGAATTCTGTTTAAAATACCATATCAGAGCCTGCTGCGTAGAATGAAGATGGGTAGGATCTTTCAAATTCAGTTAACCAAGTTCCCGAATTCCTACAATTCTTCATAAGTATCGTAGTTTTAGTAAATATCTTTGAAGATCTGAGAAGCAGCTGCACTTGGCACCTTGAATTGCAGTTATTTTTACAATATTACACCGAATCTCATCGAATATCGAATGTATAAACTTTTTGGTCAGCAAGAAGTCGAAAACCATGCATCTTGAACTCTAAACCATATTAAGTCGAATTATCGAAAAGAATTACAATAACAACAGGGGCATACGTTTGTTAGATCACCAACTCTTGGGATGAACTTCAGCAGTAGTGGTTTAAATTTGAAAAAAAAAACGGGATCTTGAAACTAAATTAAAGTTGGGTAAATTCCACGTTACAGAAACATTTTTTCGAAATTCGAAAAACTTCCTCTTTGAAAGGGTCCACTCGCGTATTCGAAAATAAAATTCACTTACAAAGAAACTTGGCGGCTTAGTGCAATCCACACTTTCATCCTCGGCACTGACAAAGCACTAAAAAACAATTGTGAAAAACACAATTATGAAGTTCAAATGCGAAATTATTTCCCAAACTTGCTCACCACAAAAACAAAAATTAATACAAAATAACCAAAGTTAGTCCTCATATTCGAAGCTAGGCTCATAAAAAAAAAAAAAAAAAAAAAAAATTCATATGCTCGCATGCTTCAGCGTCGTTGAATTGAATCACGATTCGAATTTATTTAATTTGATGTGATTCGAATAGTTATTCACACTATATATATGTGTATGTACATATGGATGTATGTAAATTAATTATGTTTTTGCATGAGTGACGGTTTGGCGTTGAAAATTTTGATCAAAAAAATTATAATCACACTATAAGTGATCTGTAAATAGCATTCAAACTGGATAAATAATAATTAATAATATAAATAATTTCGAAAATCACGCGTACTTAATCTCTCTACAATTACTTAACAACTATGTTAGTACCTATAATATATGTAAATACGATTTATCATCAAATTTGTTAAAAAAAAGTTCTATTATTGGATTTAGTAAGCACGAAAAGTTATAAGTTTCTCAAAGCTCATTGTATTACCTCAGCAAAAGTTATATAGAGTTGATTCGAGGACTATCCAATACATGCATATCTAAAATGTTAATCAGTTTTAAAGAAAAGAGTGTTTCGAAAAAGTTTGTTGGTTTTATCCTTCCACGTTTATTTTATCATTTGTTTTATCATTTCATCCGATTTCAATAATCTTCTGTGGATGTTCATGGGATCGCCTATAAATCAATATTTTTTCAGAGAATGACATTTTGGGTATGAATTCTATTAAGTTTACTGGGAAAAATCACGCTGGGTGCAGAGGTATGGGTTTTTATCGCGAGATACAAGATATGAACTTATATGACCTTTGGTTTTTGTAGGATCTCTATAGTTTGTAATATCTGTAGGATCTGTATAGATTATCAGCTCCTTGTTAACAATGTTATAGGTCGTTCCACATTGCTACGGTAGGAGATTTGTGTTGGACCTTAATTGCGAAACTATGAATTATGAAAAAGAATTCCCGCTATCTCTACAAACTTGTTGTAGTAAATTCATTTGCGATAAAAGTGCTGAGAGCAGAGGGAAATTTGAACAAATTGTTGTTTATTTTTGCGTTTTTTGATATGTTAATAATATCAAAACCCCAGAGTTAAGGCTCTCGATCGATGATTTCTATGATGAAGTACATTTATTAAAATTCCGGGTTTGTTTGGGAAAGAAGTCAAGATTGTTTACAATATGAGGAATCAACTGAGGTAATTTTTACATTTCCAGTTGTCCCGTCATCCTGATCATTGATATACATACATGAATCGTTCAGCTTTTGGTGTTTCCAACAATAGTTAGAACAAAACTACATATTAAACTCTGTAGAACATGCTACCAGAGTCGAAATATATTTATCTCGAAGTTTCGGGGTTGCCATTTTTGGATCCCGAAATTTACTTTTTGATTGTGCTCTTTTCATAGACTTCATTTGTAGTAAAGACAATAGTTACTGAAATTAGTCATATCTGCTACAGTTCTTTGAATATAATCCGAGTTATAACAAATATTGAGTTACGAAAATTCGGGATGCCGAAATAATTTTTTGCACTGGTTTATAAAAATGTTTTGAGGGATCGCATGAGAACAAGATAATTTCAAATTTTAAAAGGTCACGTGAGTTTAAGTTCATTTTACTTTTTGGAAGGTCATCTGAGGTCAAGTGTATTTCCCTTTTGGAATTATCGACTTATAACTTAATTCACTAAAGAACGTGCCTCCCGAAAAAAAAAAAAACAAATTATTAATGCTTGAATATCCTCATAAATGTTAGACTCTCTACGAAGCCACTTTCTTACGCAAACTTAGAATTAAACTTGTCGTTTAAATTATTGATTTCCAATTATTATCATCACCGCTCATTCACTTTACCTAACTAAATTCTGCTGAGACACAGTTAAATCCTACAGAGACATACATACATATGTACGCACATAAATATCTCTGTGCCAAACAATAAATCGGACTCCTTCGGCATATCAGACTGATAAGAAAAGCTTTTAGCGTAAATTTAGCAAACAAAGATAAGTGTATAAAAATGTTCAAAGTGTTCTTGTATACCTAAGTATAAGTATATGTCCAATGTATACTCGAATATATTAAGTCCGACCCAACAGCAGCAAGTACTTTTACTTTTTATCAAATAAGCCAATGGTGCTGCCAGACAGGCAATCGTAGTTTATTGCAAACAGACGAATGTAAATCGTGTGAGGACGGTAAAGGCTACATATGGACAGTACAAACTGTGTATGTACATTGAGGTGAGGAAATATATATATAGGTAGAGATAGATATGTACAGTTAATTAGTTAATGGCCATTACATCAAACGGGAAATCAGTGAAGAGACAAGGCGAGGATTGAGATGACAGGTTGCTGAAGTGATTTTATGTAAAATAAGGTGAAATACAATAATTGAAGTGGGATATTGAGTTTTCAAATATTGATTACTGTATTTGGATAGTAACTATGAAAGATATATATTATTTATAACTAGGGTAAACCGAGTAACTAAGATATAACAGTACAAGGAATAAATTGGTTATTTATATATATATATATATATATTTGGCGTAGAAACCGCTTAAGCGATTATAGCCGAATCCACCAGAGCGCGCCACTCGTTCCTCCTTTTTGCTTTTTAGCGCCAACTGGAAACACCAGGTGAAGCCAGGTCACTTTGCACTTGGTCTTTTCACCGGAGTGGAAGTCGTCCTCTTCCGCGGCTTCCTCCAGCGGGTACTGCATCGAACACTTTCAGAGCTGGAGTGTTTTCATCCATTCGGACAACATGACCTAGCCAGCGTAGCCGTTGTCTTTTTATTCGCTGAACTATGTCAATGTCGTCGTATAAATCGTACAGCTCATCGTTCCATCGTCTGCGGTATTCGCCGTTGCCAATGTTCAGAGGACCATAAATCTTACGCAAAACCTTTCTCTCGAAAACCCCAAGAGTCGTCTCATCGGATGTTGTCATCGTCCACGCTTCAGCGCCATACATCAGGACGGGAATAATGAGCGACTTGTAGAGTTTGATTTTTGTTCGACGAGAGAGGACTTTACTTTGCAATTGCCTACTCTGTCCAAAGTAACACCTGTTGGCAAGGTTGATTCTGCGTTGGATTTCAAGGCTGACATTGTTGGTGTTGTTAACGCTGGTTCCCAAGTAGATGAAACTATCTACTACTTCAAAGGTATGACTGTCAACAGTGACGTGGGAGCCAAGACGCGAGTGCGCTGACTGTTGACAGGAGATATTTCGTCTTGTCCTCATTCACTACCAGACCCATACGCTTCGCTTCTTTATCTAGTCTGGAAAAAGCAGAACAAACGGCGCGGTTGTTACTTCCGATGATATCAATATCATCGGCATACGCCAGCAGCTGTACACTCTTGTAGAAGATTGTCTCTGATTGTTTTTTCATTGGGGAGGTTTTTTTATGTGGTGGGTCCCAAACCCTACGCACAACCGCAGAAGCGGGCTTCGCCTTCTCACTTTAGCTCGCCTTCAAACGGATGTCTGATGGCTACCCAGGGGATACTTGGTCTAAAACCGGAAGTCGTGAGCTGCTTGAGTCATATGTAAAAGATTCGTTCCTGGCCACTCCCAAGTGAATGGCAATCAGAAACTTTCCTCACTTGCGTGAACTTCTACATATGACCCCATCCTCTAATATTGGTTCTATAGATTATATTAAATTGCGATATAGAGGATTGCACTGCGACCTATGTGCCTTCACCTATTATTACAAAATTTCATTTAACCCCGTCACGTCAAGAAAACTTAGTAGTGTTCCAGTGCTAATGAATGATACTATCGTATTAGGGATTTGAAGGTTGTTTCTATAAGGATATAGTCAAAATGACGTCCCAGGGTTTGTATCATTGTAAGAAGTCTTCTTATTAGAGCTGTTCATGATTGCCAAAGTTAATCCATTGCTTTCACTTTGATTTTGGGGTAAATACTGGGTCGTGAGCTTTGTTATAAATTTATGCTCAACCTATGTCCACATCTCTATTCCTAACTCTCTAATGCAAGAATATTTATTATTTAGCTGCTTCTGACTTGTATTAAATCTCAGTTAACTACATAAATTTACTATACATTTACATATTCACACTCGTATTCCTCTTTTGGCATACAATTATTTAACGGCCACTTCGTCTGGCAAGACTTAATTCACTTCCGGCGGTCAAATTGTTGCTTCAGAATTTAACTACACTAAGCAAGCCTTCGAACAATTCGGCTATTGTGCAATTATCAAGTCTAGACAAATGGTTTATCAGGTGTCTCAAATCAGAAATATTTGCATATGCCGTTATGAGTGTGTACTTATGTCTTCATCTTTGAATATTGTATATGTTCATTTGTGGTAATAAACAACCGCTTCCTGCATTCGATACACATTTATCATATAAATCCCATTCCTACCCAAGAGAAAAGCAGGAACTTGACTACAGGAGTGAAGCTAAGAATACTTATTTTAATGAATATCCTCAATAGAACTTAGGACTTTAAGTGAAAACTCTTCTTCTTCTTGACTGGCGTAGACACCGCTTACGCGGTTATAGCCGAGTCCACAACAGCGCGCCACGCATCTCTACTCCTGACTGTTTGGCGCCAATTGGTTATACCAATCGAAGCCAGGTCCCTCTCCACCTGGTCCTTCCATCGGAGTGGAGGTCTCCCTTTTCCTCCTCCCTTTTTAAGTGAAAACTCTGGATACAGTTATATATGTCATATTATGATTACAGTTTGGATCAAGTACAGTTGAACTACCATAACTCGAACTCTTGAATTGGCAATAGAAGTAAATTTCATTCAAAATAACCTTCAGTAACTCGGAAATCTCTCTAACTCGAAGTTTTTTTTGTGGATTATGGTGATTTGAGTTAGAGAAGTTCAACTGTATTTCCCAATTAGCGCGAAAATGTCGTAGATCTGTTATGACTTTTCAAAGTAGTCAATGAAACTTGTCACATTTAGACATTAAATGTTGGGTTTATTACTATGAAAGAGCTCCAAAAAGTCATCAGTCAGTCATCATCCAATCTACTGGAATTGACCCTAATTATGTCCGATCATGGACTGTTTTTTCAGCGATTGAACCTTGTTTAACTAGACAAAATATTTCTATTGGTTCTTGAGCTGATTCGCGGCCGTTACGAAAGGTTCTTGATCGGTATTTAAATGAAATCTGTTTACAAACCAAAATTTAATTCAATTCAGCTCAGGAAGTATTATAAATAAACAATATACTTATATAGCACAGAACCAAAACCTACAATATTGCCCAAAATCACATGAGAATTGGTTCGTTGAACACTCCCCTGTATAAATAAACTTAACTAATTTACATATTAATCCCCTTATACTAAAATAATGGCACATAATCATTTTACTTTACTACTGTATATAATAAATAGTTAGATAAGTATTAGATAAAGGACATATAAATATTCTCATATATATGAATATGGACTTGTATTTATGTATGTGCAAATGTATTTAGTATTTATAGAACTTACCAACATGTTTCCAATTCTACCAAGCGAAAGGTTAAATTCTCCCCTAAAAATAATTTATGACATTTGTACTATTTAATGGCAAGGTTGTTAAAGGGTTCTCTCGTCCTTATCAGCGTACAATTTTTGTGAGTCGTGGGCACGGACGTCCTTTATAAATAATTAGGTATTTAATATTCGCTAGGCTATAAAACTATGAGTAGTTGGCAATAGAATAGTAATCTGTCACTAAAATGGCTTTCCAAAAAGCTAAAAGAGCTATAAAATGTCTACATACGAGGAAAAACGTACATTTCTACTTATAGGCAACTATTAAAGTAACAACGTGGTAAAATAGTAGAAGTCAAATTCAGTTAATGAAGATAATCTGCGACATTATGCCCAGCTTATACAAGATTTGATGTTGTATTTTATATCCTCAGAGAGAGACACAAATAAAAATTTCGAAATAAATTTGTAACAGAATCAAAATATCTAAATTTGCTTAAGTCGACTTAAGTACTTTCATTAGCACATACGTGTATACATTCATATTTAAATATTATATAAATGTATATACATATATATTATTTTAATTCACATAATACACTCTTATTGCTCTCTGCTATTACCTCATTGGGGTATTGGGATTTACATATGGCGAGTGATACCTGTGCGTGTTCAACGGTAATTATTATATAATGCTGTACACATTTCACACTGTGGGGGGTAAAAACCTATTTTAATGAGGAATAAAGGTTGTGTACACGGTGATCTGATACGATTTAAGTTTTGTCATTATTTAAGAAGGAAAATAATAGTAATTTTCATTTTGTTCTGAACTTTTAGTCTTGTTTGTTTTATTCGATAATCTTGCATAGGTTCCAATTAATATAGAAATCAGATGTAATTTAATAAGCCAATTTTAATTGTTCTTATTTAGCTTTTTATGAATTTTAAATTCATGAAAAAGCAAGAAACAAAGCATTTAAAGCCAGGGTTCGAAAAGGGTTCTTCCATATTCTTAGAAATATTTAGGCATTCCACGAACACCAACAGAATGGGAAAAAACTGATACTATGGACTGGATTATTGGTTGGTTTGAGTAAGAACTGAGATCATTTGAAAATGTTGATATTTTTAATTTTAAAACACGAATCTAAACATTTTTATAATGGTCAATTTGAACAACCATTCAAAATGGGATACTAATGGTATTTGGTGAGCCGAAATTCTTAATAAAATCGGCTGTCTCGGGCATGTTCTGAGACGAGATCTAGATACAAACACCCGACACACTATCGACTGGAATCCATAAGTCGAAGGAAAGGCGAACCCACTTTAAACTTTAAATTTTTTGGAAAAAGAAATTTGGACATCGAAATATATAATATTGCAGTCAAATCAAGAGGCTAGCAGAATATAGAAATAAAAGGAGGACACGCGGACACATAGGATACAATATATATAATGGTAACTTACTGTATCATGACTTGTGCATTCTAAAGTTACGAAATGCTGGAGGAAAGCTCTTTTCATGATCTTCAAAGTTCCTTAATAGTTTAGATTCTTGCTTCTACTACTACTATATTTCGCCCATGACTATATTCATAAATATAAAACGAACACCTTTCCACCCAGCTTGGACATAACATTTTATTTTGAATAATGAATAAAATCGTGATTGAGTAGAATTTAACCCCACAGAGTGCCAGTCACTTGATCAGCCCCCTTTAATTTATGTAAATGTATGTATGTAACCGTTGAAACCGTTTAGCCGGTTATAACCGAATCGATGATAGCGCGCCACTTCTCTCTTTCCTTCGCAGTCCGCGCCAGTTGGAGATTCCAAGTGTAACCAGGTCGCTCTCCACCTGGTCCCTCCAATGGGGTGGAGGCCTTCCCCTTCCTTCCACTTTCAGAGCTGGAATGTTTTCGTCCATTCGGACAACATGACCTAGCCAGCGTAGCCGCTGTCTTTTTATTCGTTGAACTATGTCAAGTCGTCGTATAACTCGTACAGCTCATCGTTCCACCATCTGCGGTATTCGCCGTTGCCAATGTTAAGAAGACCATATATCTTGCGCAAAATTTTCCCCTCGAAAACTCTTAGTGTCGTCTCATATGATGTTGACATCGTCCAAGCTTCTGCACCATGAGGCAGGACGGGAATGATAAGCGACTTGTAGAGTTTGATTTTGGTTCGTCGAGAGAGTATTTTACTTTTCAATTGCCTACTCAGTCCAAAGTAGCACCTGTTGACAGGAGTGATTCTGCGCTGGAATTCGAGGCTGATATTCTTGGTGCTGTTGATACTGGTTCCCTGGTATACGAAATTATCTTTTTGCACTCTCACA
Organism: Zeugodacus tau; assembly: GCA_031772095.1. Classification (NCBI taxonomy): domain Eukaryota; kingdom Metazoa; phylum Arthropoda; class Insecta; order Diptera; family Tephritidae; genus Zeugodacus; species Zeugodacus tau. The sequence goes on from CM062652.1 coordinate 27,142,157, forward strand.
TATTCTTTTTATATAGAATTCAACTCAATAACTATGTTGCTTTTCCAGAAACATTTTTGACTAGCTCAAATACATATAGCGAGTAGAGTGATGTGGCCAATCGAACACACCTGCTCTAAATATGCAAGCAATTGTAAAACCCGTACAATTAAATTTGCAATTCTAAACAATTGTATTCGCACTTGTTTTGTGATATTTGCAAATGTTGACCGCACGTGTTGGTTGTGCCCTCATTCATTCATTCATAAGAGCACACATTCCATTCACCGGCCGGTCATTGGAGCATTCATTCAAGCACAATTTATGCGAGTTGTCGTCGACGTAGAGTCGGAAAATTTTACATATTGGCCTAAGTACGTCCATACAAAGGGCTGTTGTTGTTGACAGCTATGGAAGTGTGAATTTTTTGGCAAACCAAACATTTCTAAGATAAATTGAAACCGAACAGTGACAACTGCAGCAGCTGACTTAGCACACGAGTGTAGCAATCTGCATTGGCCATGTTGTTGTTGTTGCTGTTGTCATCGTTGCAATAAAATGCATGAACTGCCGCTTGTCGGCCAGCAAATGCAGCTGCCGCAATGTGTGCTTTGGTCAAGCGATAAAAAAGGTTCATTGGCCCTTTTCACGAAGTGCCAAAGATGTCGAAAAAGCCGCGGTGCGCCGCACCATGCCGCGCCCTTCTCTTCGTTAGAGACACTTAAAAAAGGTAAACAACCGCGCTGACCACAAATGTGCTTTTGCTACGAATGTGTGTGTGCGTCCTAAAGAATATATAAGAGTCCCCATATGAGTGTGTGTATGTGTTGGCTAACTGCAATATTTTATGAGAGTTTATTTGTGCAGTGAACCCAAAAGTTGTTTTAAGTAGGATTTATGAGTTTGGTAGTTACTATGTTCGGTTTGCTTCTTCAAGTTCAGTCTATTTTTATTGAGGAAATGGCAGTTATCTACAATGTAATGATCATATATTTTATGCGCATAACTGTATGCATTGCAAACCGTTCGCCACCGCAAAAATATAATTATTGTGGAAAATTACTTGCAAACAAGTATAAATATCGCAAAAAAATTTAGCAGTGAACCTTCAAAGAATTAATTTATACTTTTATGATGCCCAATGTTACTAACTGCTAGCAAAATCCTCTAAGGAGACCAAGTGAAGGATAGCGAAGTTCATCTTAAAACTGTTCAGCCTGCTCTAAAGGGATATGGTAGACGAATGTACAGAATGTTGATCTTTCACAAGATGGTCTTGAAGCGTTTTAAAGCCTCTTATATAATATAATTCAGACGTTTTTTGGAAGCAGATATGTTTTTTAGCCTTTAAGCAAAATTGATTAGCTATCTTATGTTAATTTTTTGCAGACTAGCAATGAGCCGTACTTCTTCCGCGATAATCAAGACCGTCACGTTACTACCGCTACCGCTCAATGATAAAAGCATATTTTTGGCCCGAATTGGATGATATGGACTTGGACAATATGTGATTCCAACAGAACGGCGCCACAAGCCACGCAGCGAATGTCACAATCGATTTATTGAAAGCCAAGCCAAAGTTGGGTGAATGTGTTATCGTACGAAATGGCCCAGTCAATTGGCCGCCTCGATCGTGTGATTTGACGTCGTTAGCCTATTTTCTGTGGATCGACTTTAAGTCTATGGTCTATGCCAACAAGCCAGCGACGATTGATGAACTTCAGACAAATATCGAACGTGAAATTGCAGAAGTATCGGAGAGTTTATGCTTGAAAACCGTCGAAAAATTAATTCAGCCTCTGGACTTCAAGCAAGGGTGCCGCCCAAGGCATTTTTAAGCAGACTTCGTATTAGTCTGTTAGATTCTGAAATCAAACAATGAATTTTATTGAATATTTAATAATATTTTAATTTCATCGTTAAGACTATTATACTTCAAGCTATGTATTAGGCCATATTTACATATCTTCTTCTTCTTAACTGGCGTAGAAACCGCTTACGCGGTTATAGCCGAGTCCACAACAGTGCGCCACGCATCTCTCCTTTTGGCGTTTTGGCGCCAATTGGTAATACCAAGTGAAGACAGGTCCTTCTCCACCTGGTCTTTCCACCGGAGTGGAGGTCTCCCTCTTCCTCGGCTTCCACCAGCGGGTACTGCATCGAAAACTTTCAGAGCTGGGGCACTTTCATCCATTCGAACAACATGACCCAGCCAGCGTAGCCGCTGTCTTTTTATTCGCTGGACTATGTCTATGTCGTCGAACAACACAAACAGCTCATCATTCCATCTTCTGCGGTATTCGCCGTTGCCAATGTTTAAGGGACCGTAAATCTTCCGCAAAACCTTTCTCTCGAAAACTCCTAGTGCCGTCTCATCGGATGTTGACATCGTCCACGCTTCTGCACCATAAAGTAGGACGGGAATGATGAGGGACTTGTAGAGTTTAGTTTTTGTTCGTCGAGAGAGGACTTTACTTTTCAATTGCCTACTCAGTCCATAGTAGCACCTGTTGGCAAGAGTGATTCTGCGTTGGATTTCAAGGCTGACATTATTATCGGTGTTAATGTTGGTTCCTAGGTATACGAAATTATCTACAACTTCAAAGTTATGACTGTCAACAGTGACGTGGGAGCCAAGACGCGAATGCGCTGACTGTTTGTTTGATGACAGGAGATATTTCGTCTTGTCCTCGTTCACCACCAGACCCATTCGCTTCGCTTCCTTATCCAGGCGGGAAAAAGCAGAACTAACGGCGCGGGTGTTGTTTCCAATGATATCGATATCATCGGCGTACGCCAGGAGCTGTACACTCTTGTAGAAGATGGTACCCTCTCTGTTTAGCTCTGCAGCTCTTATAATTTTTTCCAGCATCAGGTTAAAGAAGTCGCACGATAGCGAGTCACCTTGTCTGAAACCTCGTTTGGTATCGAACGGCTCGGAGAGGTCCTTCCCGATCCTGACAGAGCTTTTGGTGTTGCTCAACGTCAACTTACACAGCCGTATTAGTTTTGCGGGGATACCAAATTCAGACATCGCGGCATAAAGGCAGCTCCTTTTCGTGCTGTCGAAAGCAGCTTTAAAGTCGACAAATAGATGGTGTGTGTCGATCCTTTTTTCACGGGTCTTCTCCAAGATTTGGCGCATGGTGAATATCTGGTCAGTTGTTGATTTTCCAGGTCTAAAGCCACACTGATAAGGTCCAATCAGTTTGTTGACGGTGGGCTTTAGTCTTTCACACAGTACGCTCGATAGAACCTTATAAGCGATGTTAAGGAGGCTTATCCCACGATAGTTGGCGCAGATTGTGGGGTCTCCCTTTTTGTGGATTGGGCAGAGTACACTGAGATTCCAATCGTCGGGCATGCTTTCTTCCGACCATATTTCGCAAAGCAGCTGATGCATGCACCTTATCAGCTCTTCGCCGCCGTATTTGAATAGCTCGGCCGGCAATCCATCGGCCCCCGCCGCCTTGTTGTTCTTCAAGCGGGTAATTGCTATTCTAATTTCTTCACGGTCGGGCAATGGAACATCTGTTCCATCGTCGTCGATTGGGGAATCGGGTTCGCCATCTCCTGGTGTTGTACTTTCACTGCCATTCAGCAGGCTGAAGAAGTGTTCCCTCCACAAACACAGTATACTCTGGTCATCAACCACTAGATCACCGCTGGGGGTCCTACAGGAGTGTGCTCCGGTCTTGAAACCTTCAGTTAGTCGCCGGATCTTTTCGTAAAATTTTCGAGCATTACCCCTATCGGCCAGCTTGTCAAGCTCGTCATACTCACGCATTTCGGGCTCTTTCTTTCTTTTTCTGCAAATGCGTCTCGCTTCCCTCTTCAGCTCTCGGTATCTTTCCCATCCCGCTCGTGTTGCGGTCGATCGCAACATTGCGAGGTAGGCAGTCTGTTTTCTCTCCACTGCGAGACGACAATCCTCATCATACCAGCTGTTTTTTGGGCTTTTCCGAAAGCCAATGGTTTCGGTTGCAGCTGTACGTAAGGAGTTTGATATGCCGTCCCACAGCTCCCTTATACCAAGATGCTGATGAGTGCTCTCAGAGAGCAGGAGTGCAAGTCGAGTAGAAAATCGTTCGGCTGTCGGTTGTGATTGCAGCTTCTCGATGTCGAACCTTCCTTGTGTTTGTTGACGTGTGCGCTTTTCTACACAGAGGCGGGTGCGTATCTTAGCTGCTACAAGATAGTGGTCCGAGTCGATGTTGGGACCACGAAGCGTACGCACATCAAAAACACTGGAGACATGTCGTCCATCTATCACAACATGATCGATCTGGTTGCGAGTGATTCGATCCGGGGACAGCCATGTAGCTTGATGGATTTTCTTATGCTGGAATCTAGTACTACAGATGACCATATTTCGGGCCCCGGCGAAGTCGATCAGCCTCAGACCGTTTGGTGATGTTTCGTCATGAAGGCTGAATTTTCCGACTGTTGTGCCAAAGACACCTTCTTTACCCACCCTAGCGTTGAAGCATAGAAGGTATCTTTGATCACTTCGTCCTTCTCTTCCGTCGGGGCGTGGGCGCAAATCAGCGATATGTTGAAGAACCTCGCTTTGATGCGGATTGTGGCTAGACGTTCATCCACCGGAGTGAATGCCAGGACTCGACGACGGAGTCTCTCTCCCACCACGAATCCCACACCGAATTTGCGCTCCTTTATATGGCCGCTGTAGTAGATGTCACAAGGACCCACCTTCTTCCGTCCTTGTCCCGTCCATCGCATTTCTTGGATTGCGGTGATGTCAGCCTTTACTCTTACGAGTACATCAACCAGCTGGGCAGAGGCACCTTCCCAATTAAGGGTCCGGACATTCCAGGTGCATGCCCTTAAATCATAGTCCTTTATACGTTTGCCGTGGTCGTCATCAAAAGGGGGGTTTCTCATCCGAGGCCTGTGTTTCTTATTCACTGGTTATTCGTTTTTATGTGGTGGGTCCCAAGCCCAACGCACAACCGCATAAGCGGGATTCGCCTTCTCACTTTAGCTCGCTTCCAGACGGATGTCTGTTGGCTACCCAGAGGATACTTGGTCTAAGACCGGAAGTTGTGAGCTGCTTGAGCCACATGTAAAAGAATCGTTCCTGGCCACTCCCAAGTGAATGGCAGTCAGAAACTTTCCTCACTTACGTGAACTTCTACATATGACTCCATCCTCCATCTTACATATAGGATAAGATAAATCGACTGCTGAGATCTAAATTATCAACCAGTTTCTTCTTAATTCGTACTACATAATACTTAAATTATAGTATGTTTTGATTTGAAGTCAATTGACTTGAAAGCAAGACTAAAAGGTTGTACTTAATATTATTTGATCGTATTTTACTAATATCTATTATAATCTTACTTTAGGCAATATCGGCTGCACTTTTTAATGAACTTCAGTGCATAAAATGAATTTCCGATGCCGACGTTATGAAAGGACTCTAGAAAAATTATATCACGATGGCCAATTTAAGAAAGCTTGAGAAAGACAGTTAACTACTAACTCACATATTTCGAACATTCGTTGTCCATTGTTCGGAGAAGTTTCTTCTATTTTTTCGTAAAAAAAACCAAAATTATCAAATCCAGTTGAAGAACCCAAAGTATTCACGTGCTTGAGAATGCTAGTTAACCAACTACAAAGTAGTCCTAAACCTTCTCCAACCAATTTACATAGCTTTTTTATATTTGGTGTCATCCAATCGGTTTTGCGATAGTTTCTGAGATCAATTACAACTCAGTCAGACTCGATCGTCATTTCTCATCTCGCTATATTTGAGCTTTACTCTCTTATCAAATATTAATATGTGAAAGCAACAACAAAAGTTATCGCGTAAGTTTTATGATATAACTGCTTGCTAGTCTATTCCTATTGCATTATCCCAGTATTTTTGATATATACCAGATATAGTTGTTTACATATCTAACCATATATCCATTGGGAGGAAGAGGAATTAGATAAGCATTGCTATACTATTTTTTTAAGAAGCATGTCTCTAGTGTCTTCAAGCTTAATAATGACAGCCTGTGATTTCAATAAATACCACCAGCAACTTTAAGTTTGCTGGAAATGCATAAAAATGCTCCCAAAGAACCTTGAAAAATGAGATTCGAAATTTCTCAAAAATTTATCTCCGCTTTTAGGCCACTAAAGATCTTCAAAGGTCTAAGAACCTATTTAGTGCCTCATTAAAATGTCGAGCGGTTAAGACATTTGGGGGAGTAAAATATTTTTTTTTTTATATGACACTTGGGGTATTCTTGGCGGACCGCATTTATACTCGTGGTTATAAATATACTTAAATACATACATATATATTTATAATAAGAAACATGGCATTTGAGTAAATAGAAATTAACTTACATACACACATTTATGATATAACATTTTCTCTATGCAAAGATTTCCACATAAAATCACATATTAATTGTTCGTTGCCTCAAGTGTGCCCGTACACACAATTCTTAATTTACAACTGTGAATTTCCTTTTAAGTAGATATTAAATTACCAATTGACAAATGTGTCTCATCGCAAACAGACACGGCGACAGCGACACCGACCCTCACACCAATCGAAATAAAGGAAGGAGGATGAGAAGGTTGGTTGCAAAGGAGGAGAGAAGAGAAGAGCGCAGCATTTGTATGCGCCGCCAAAGTCAAATAGAAAATTTTTCCATTTATCAGCTCATTCACCAAGGAAATTCATCATTCTACACCTTGGCGCGCTGACGGCAACAAACGCGGCTTTTGTTCGCCACCAGCTGAGGGTGTTTGCCGGCTACAGCAGCAGGAATAAACCCATCACCGATGAGCGCTATGTGCCGGAGATGATGATGATCAGGCCATGCTGCAGAAGCTGAGGCTGGCACGCAACAATTTCGAACAGGCGCTGTTACCGCCGTTGCACTGCTGGTAATGGATGAATGGCGTTTGCTGAAAATGAGTGCATGAAATCTTATATTTTTGTGTGTGTGTCTGAGTGTCTGCTTAGTCGGTGGCACATTTCGTGCCATTTACGCTGTCAAATGCACTTCATTCCAAGAAGTTTCTGACATTTCACTGATTATGCAGCGATGATTGAATTGTCAGCCACCCCAGCAGTGTCGCAAATGTAATACACTTGTATATACTCATACATATATAAATGCCGGCATGTGTATAAATCAACATATTATTTAACTATTTTTAGAAAATCAATCATAAGTATGCGACCAGGCCTTCAAGTGTCTCGGTTACACACTTACCACTGCACATATACATATATGTACATATATTTGTTTGCTAGAAAAGGGGGCCAAATGCTGCACTTCATTGCCTCATTTTATTCATATCAACGCTGGTGTCTTCGAAATGTGGCCCAGTCAGCAGGGCAACTATTGGAAATATGCAGCAGTTGCAGCAGCAATGCGAATTCATTGCAAGGAAATATTAAATGTGCATTTATACAGTGCTGGATATATTAATAGACACACTACAATTTATTGCAAAGAAAAATTATATTCGAACCCAAAAAAGCTTAATAATACAAGGAAGACTAATTGCTGCTGAAAATAAATAATAAAAATGCATTCAGCTGATAAAACTTATCAACTTCTTATGAAAAGCAAAAACAACAAGTAAGGAAGGGCTAAGTTCGGGTGTAACCGAACATTTTATACTCTCGCAATTTATTTATTTAATGTTATTTATATTATTTAATACACAATTTGACCCACATATTCGTCATATATATTGTCCATTATATATATAAAGTCCATTGAAAGTTGGAAACCATAATATTAGGTTAGAAGCACCGAGGTCCTCGTGTTCGATATATGGGGGCTTAAAAACCTACGGTCCGATTTCGGAGATTTTTAGAATGGGGCTCCCACACTATAAACGTAGTATTTGTGCAAAGTTCTGCACCGATATCTTCACTAGTACTTACTTTATATTTTGTTATGTTAACGATTCAGATCGTCTTCAAAGTTCTGGTATATATGAAGTAGGCGTGGTTGTGAAGCGATTTGGCCTATTTTCACAACATATCATTGGGATGTAAGGAAACTATTACAAACCAAGTTTCATTGACATCGGTCGAGTAGTTCCTGAGATATGGTTTTAGACCCATAAGTGGATGATGCCACGCCCATTTTCCATTTTGTAAAAAAATCGGAGTGCAGCTTCCATCTGCCATTTCTTATGTGAAATTTAGTGTTTCTGACGTTTTTCGTTAGTGAGTTAACCCACTTTTAGTAATTTTCAACCTAACTTTTGTATGGGAGGTGGGCGTGGTTATTATCCGATTTCTTTCATTTTTGGAATGTATTAGGAAGTGGTTAAAAAAAACGACTTTGGTTTATATAGCTCAATTGGTTTGCGAGATATGTACAAAAAACTTAGTAGGGGGAGGGGCCACGCCCACATCCCCAAAAAAATTAGTGCAATCCTTCATACCAAATTTTACTTCCATAGCTTTATTTATAGCTTAGTTATGGCACTTTAAGTGTATTCGGTTTTCGCCATTTTGTGGGCGTGGCAGTGGTCCGATTACGCCCACTTAACCTTCTTATGGTGCCATGGAACAAGTTACAGCTTGCACGGACGGACGGACAGACATCCGGATTTGAACTTTTCTCGTCACCCTGATCATTTTGATATAGATACCCTATATCTAACTCGTTTAGTTTTAGGACTTACAACCAACCGTTATGTGGACAAAACTATAATACTCTCGTAGCAACTTTGTTACTGGTATCAATGCACTGCAGTTTCTGTTAGTTTGTGATGGCTGCCATTAAGATAGTGGCAGAGATACTGCACCAAAGTGCTTGACCTCACTACTTATAGCATTAAGCTCGTTTGGTTTTGGCCGCCTCAACAAAGTCGTGAAAGCGCTTTGTCAATATATAAGGATCTCCCATGATCCATATTTAAGAGTTCTTAATATCATAAAGGAAACTGCAAAGCGGACCAGCTTGCAATAGAAGGTACCCTAGCAACATTGACGACGGAGTGAAAGCGGGTGGGTAGTCCGTGGACAACTTGCGCTAGAGCGCTGGACACACTCACTTCGAGTGAGCTTGCCAAACGCTGGACAACAACGAGCACCTGTGCAATAGCGAGGTCTTTCTGGCCCGCGATGGACCGAAAACTGTCTTTCCAACTGCTGCCGCTTAGGAAGGCTCATCTCGTCGCAATTATTGTTGTGCTTACTGGTCACTGTCCAATAGGCACATATGCGGTGAGATTAGAGATCAAACCAGGCACTAGTTGGCAAAGCTGCTTGGAGAAAGTCTGAGAGAAATCATCCAAGAACTTCCTCCTTCAATGTCCAGCATTCGTCAGACTAAGGTTAATACACCTCGGGTAGGCACAGCTTCGACATTAGCCGATTTAAGAACTTTATAACAGAGTCCAAGCACTATGTCGAATCATAAGGGTCTTGGCGATCCGTAAGGATTATATGGGTGTCACAAACGACAGTTGATGTTGTCCCTTGACCTAACCTAACCTAACCAATATCATAAAGGACCGGCGTCTTTAGCTGTCCAAGTGAGATCCTTATTGACTTATCCCGCGGCTCTTAACATAAACTAGCCTGGGACCTAACTATTAGTTTTAAGTGTTTCTATTATTTTGCACATAACTGTAAGTAAGTGTACGAATACTCCGTTAGTTTGCATATATTTTTCGCATAAAAGTAATTAAGTTGCTGCCATCTCCACACCCACAAATAATATCCTTGAAAAGTCAACCTGCAACTCATCATTTTTCGCGCGCCATTTCTTCTTCTTCTTAACAAAAAATAAAAATGGAATTGAAATATAAAAGAAAATGCAGAAAATCTAGCGCAAGCGAGGAGTAGCGCGGTGCTTGAGAGATTTATATGTCTGCATTAATAGACATCATCATTGCGCTTATTTCCTGCATCCGTTTGTCTTCCACAATGCTGCCTTCTATTGAAGGTTGTTATTGTTGTTGGCTGTTTGTTGTTTGCGCAAAACTAATAATTCGATGCTGTTGCTGCTGGTGGTGATGCTGTTGAGGACCCTTCGACAAGCGGCACTAATTAGAATTGAGGTGACTATGAGTAGAAGCTGCATGCATACATGTGTGTTGTATATACATACGAGTATGTGCAGCAAGTGGCATGCCACATGTAGCAAGTGCCTGCTGCTGATGAAGCAATGATGAGTTCACTTACATCATGTAGTTTTATGCATATTTTCAAGTTATTTATATATGAACATTAAATATTTGTGCATGTCTTTCTTCAACACGCACACACACACACACATCCACACTCATACAAATTCAAGTCAAGACGTTTGGAGTTCTTTAAAAAAGGATTATGATCATTTTATGATTTTATGACACTCATTTACTCAAAATGCTTGTACGCAAATGCTTTAGAAATGCAACGGCGGCATTTGTTTGTACTCAAGTACACACGCACGCACACACTCTCACTACGTATTTGAGTTATTTTTAATATTTTGTCATAAATCTAAAAACGTCATAAATCCCATAAAAGCCACGCACACGCTCAATGAATGAATGAATGCATATGCGTGCGTGCCAACATGCGTGAGTCTGTCTGCTGTGTATATGTGTTATATGAGTCCACTTTTTTATGATCTTTTTGTTGTTGCATATTGAGTGCAGCTGCACTTTTCTTCTGTTTGCCTCACTTAATTACTGTGAATATTTTATTGCATTTAATGCAATATTTAATTTGCACTGACATATTCGATGTTTAAGTGTAGGCATTTTTGTTGTAATTTGTTGTAATTGCATAAGGTAGTTGTCACGTTTATGACGGTGTTAAATGCTAATGGAATGCTGTGATATTATTACGGATCGAATAGGACAGCTTCAGAGCGTTGAACCAGTGCATTAGGTAAAATTTGTCTAAAAGATTTCGAAATTCAATTTAATTTTCGTAAACGAATTACGTACATAATTGAAAAAGTAACGTGCGGAGCTGTGGATTGGATACTTTCGCTAATTATGAGCGTGAAATACATATATCAAGATCACTACTGAAATGTATCCTATTGTTCATTACCAAGTCAATTTGATTTGAAAAAAATCATCTCATCAATCATACTCGTAGTATGCAGACTGGGAGATAATATTGTATAAACACATTTCATCCATATTTGTCTTGAAAAGTTAAACTTTTTACCTATTTTCTAACAGTACTATGATGAGGGTAACTTGCTTTCTATTAGGTTTGGTTAGAGTGGCTGATCTCCTGTTCCACAAGTCATCTCACATACCGCAAACTCCAAAAATGGATGATCAAAACACTCAAGTAACGACAAAGCGTTTTGAGTCTTTCACGAATTTGTGCAGGCAACTAACTTGTAGTCAGGATACTTTAGCTGGTTGCTGCCTTTATAGCAGATGCAGTCCAAGTGATCGAGAATTTCAGAATGTCCATTTTTGGGAACCTTCATATACCCAACTTCTCTGAGTCGACCTCCGTTTGAAAAATGCTGCAGTGATCTGACACTCTAAAGCTGTACTTGACGCCAAACTCCTTGCAGAGGACTCCTCCTTCAACTTTCCCTTTTGAATTTAGATCCACCCGTGAGAAAGGTTACCGCGCTTCTTATCCACCGGCTTCGACTCGCCCACATTTCTTTCGTAGGATATTAGGGATTAGGCTCCGCAACACATTTTCTATTATTAATCGATATAGTTAGTTCTACGTAACCGGAATGGTCCCGAAACAGACCCGAATTTTTATCCGGCCAAAGACTGTCCTATCGGCAGAATTCCTCAAAATTATTTGGGGAATGTTTTATGCCGCTACAACAACAACAACTATAACAAAAAGAGATCCATGGTCACGGTTTTCGGAATTTTTGGTGGAGCTTTGTATCCGCATCCGTCATATATTATTTTGAAGTAATCAAAAGTGATGTAAATCCAAATACAAAATAATCTGATTTTAATAATTTCGTTAATATGTATTATTTAGAAATCCGCTATCTTTACTGTGGAAAAGTTTCAATGAAATTTCATTTAGTTTTTTTCTTATTGCCTATTTTAATATTTTGAAGTTTTACGTACAAATAGTAAGTGAGTAGGTAGAATCCACAGGGCTCAATTAGCACTAATTTTTTATGCACTATCGTAAGACCTTATATTCTTGCAATCTCATTTCATCGTTGAATTGAAAGTTTTGGAGCTCTCAATGAAGGTTTGGTACCTGATGGATTCGGAGTGTTCTATATTGCATTCGTAATAGAGCAGGGCTTTTGTTTCCATCTGTTTTGTTTCATCTGTTATGATATGGTTAGATATCTTATGTGAACTGCTATTAATCAATTTACTTTTTGAAGTAATATTCATTATTTATCGATCAAAAATATATCTCGTTTATTTTCTACATCAATGGTTTATGTTCGATCATATCTCGTATCTCATATCCCCCACATTTATTAAATGTGATTACCGTTACGTTATGAACTTGACTTTTCTGAAAGTTGCAGCTAATTTAAACCAGAAAATTTCTATTAAATTTCCACACAAAGCATACCATACTCGTAGTTGAGATAAAATAAGTTTTTCAGCGTCAAATTAATTTATGTTAACACCATTAGCGCAAGCGCAAACCTCATTTCACAGCTAACTTTTCTAATTTCTCGCTTCTTAACAAAGAAAGATTAAATTATTATAAATAATATTTTCACCCGCCAGCTGCTGCTGAGATTTATTTGCAATTTTGATTTGCTTAACGAATTTATGAATTTGCCGAGTCTTGATTTTAATTAATAATTTTCCGCAGACAAGCAGCTGAGCAAAAAGACAAGCAAACGCTAAGCAAAAGAGCAACTTGCAACTGCAATAAAAGTTACGCTGGGAAAGTGCGCTGATGGATGGCATTCACATGAGGATGTTTCTATGAGTTCTATAAGTGGATATGGATATGTGTCCCATTGTTTCTAGAGTCATAGAGGCTCATATGTACATATGTCTATATGTATGTGTTTGCTCAGATGGAAGGAAGCATATCCGCGACAAGAAATGCATTCACTAACGCCTCACTACTATTGTGTTCAGCAGTCAAACACTCATTTAGTGAAATAAACATACAAACATACACAGATCTATGTATGTTCGTGCAGAAAGAAAACAAAATATGAGCTGTAGTGCATATCCTCACGTCGTACGGTGGTACCTTTGCGAAAAATACGATATAAAACTGAAACAGTTATATATAATCTGCCATCGATTGGACTTCTCTGCTCGTTATATTTAGGCGCTGCTCGCCTGTCAAACATTTTACATGTGAAAGCAACAACATAATTATCTAGTTGAATTCGTGCAGGAGAGTATGCGAATACCTCATTAAAAATTCTATCGCCGCTTGCTAAGTGCTACCAAGTTTTGTTTTACACATTTTAGAACCATTTTACTATTGTGAACGGCTCAAAGGACAAATTACTGTCAAAATAATAAAAATTGTTATACAAAAATTTTAAATTGAAAATGGCAGACGAATATAAATCGTAAGTATTTTGTATTGAATTTATTGAATAAAAACTTTAATAAAAATAAAATTTGATGCAGAAAACGTAAGACATGGACGGTGTTTGAATTTCAATGAATTCGATTTCAGTGCTGCCAGTTCGTATGGAAATTTGGAAAGTTTGTTCTATTGGCTTGTCTATAGCAGTTAGCCAATCGATGACAGCTATATATAAGTTATATATACCAAAGTGATCACGATAACGAGACGAGTAAATCGGATAATATGTGAAATATCTTAACAAAATTAAGTGAGCATATAGTCTTGGATATAGCGTACCTTGGTGGTGAAAATGAATGAAATCGGTTCAGGAATTACCTCAGCCCTCACATACAATATTTGAAAATTTGTGTTATTTTAATGGATTTTATGGCGGATATTTGGGTGTGATATCTTAATAAAACTACATCAATAAATTGCGAGAGTAAAAAATATTCTGGTACTTAGTTTATGCTTAATTGTTCTGCGTTAAATTCATTTGAGATTCTTAGCATACTTAGAATAATCCAATTTAGATCATGTCCCGTTCGATAAATTGTTACTATTCCGAAGGACATTTCATAATATCACACTTAAAGAAACCCACGTCTCTGCTATCAAAAAACTATTACAGTCCATTTTTAAAGCTTCCCTTGAGGCGAATTTTCATCCGACAAATCTTTCGCCAAAGACAATAACATTTAATAATCACTGTGAGCTAGGTCTAAACTATAAGGAGGATGCATTTGAACATCCTAACCAAGCTTCCAGATTCTTGGCGAGTCAGTATCGATGGTGTGTGGTCTGGCGTTTTTCTGATGGAACACAATTCCTCTTTTATTGGACAATGCTTGCCGTTTCTGGGCTTCCCTGGATTGCTTCCTTCTGATAGTCCAATTGTTGGCTGTAATGTTCCCAATTAAGATTCTGGCCGTTGAGAAGCAGCTCATAATAGATTATTCCCTGATAATCCCATCAAACACATAACAAATCCTTCTTAATGATCAATCCTGATTTGGCCACCGTTTACACCTGCTCACCGCGATTCGACCGCAACTGTACCCGCTTGAAGTTGTCTTTAGTGAACCACTTTTCATCACCAGTAACCATGAGCTTTAGAAAAGGTTTGCTTCAGGATTAATTTTGTTGTGAACTTGCGTGGCACCCATTCACTTCTTCTTTTGTATCTAGCCTTGTTTAAATGGTTTCAAATGGAAATTTTAATTTCTGCCTTTTGGACTATTAAAACAGAGAAAGTCCGACCGTTAAGGACTCGACGATTTTCATTATTTTATGGATATTATATTATTTTATTTTGATGAACCTTAGGCGGTTGTTGGGAGAATATTGTGAAATTTTAGAATTGTGAGCTTGAATAAATTTTCCTTTAAGAAAACCAATTAAGTGGAAATGATGCAACGACGTACTTCTAAAAGGCTTTAAAAAATCTTAACATTATATCGGGTTATTTCAGATGTGTTGTTTTTAATGAGGCAATATTTTTCGGGTAGGATGAAGTCATAATTAGAAAGTCACGTAAGTGAGGAAAGTTTCTGTCTGTCATTCACTTGAGAGTGGCCAAGAACGATTATTTTGCATGTGGCTCAAGCAGCTCACGACTCCCGTCTTTGACCAAGTATCCTCTGGGCAGCCAACAGACTTCCGTTTGGAGTCGAGCTAAAGGCAAATCTCGTTAATGTGGTTGTGCGACATAAAAACGAATTACCAATGAAAAGGAAGCAACAGACGGCTGTTGTGAACTCGGATATAACCGCGTAAGCAGTGTCTACGCCAGTCAAGAAGAAGAATATTTTTTTTAGAGTCGGTCTTTTTGATATCTGTTACTTTATTTATTCTCAGTTCGGACATGTAGCCCCCATTACTGCAAAAAACGGATGGTATTGATTGCTTATATGAACAGAACATCGGGGTAAGTTTAATTTGAGTTAAGATTGTTTTTAAAACAAAACGATCAAATATTATTAATTTGTTTCCTTTAAGTTTACAAAGGGTTCCATATAATGTAAATGTATATACATATAGTTTTTCCCAAAAAAATATTATCTCGTCCCACTGTACTTCCACAACGTCCATTATCGCCACCGAACGCCTGCGCTTACTTTCGCGCGATTTGCACCGCCACACATGTCGTTGAACTCCACACTTGCACTTTTATTTTGTGTGTGTTCGCCTTTTAGCCGAAAGTCTGTCTGGCAGTCGTCTACCAATGTGACGCGGTAATGGACGCCTTAATGTTGCGGCTTTAAGGACAACGAAAGTACGTTAATGCCGCCAAACACAATAAGTGCGGTTGCGTGTGAGTTGTGTTTTAGACGGACACACATACACACATGAATACACTCACGTAGCGACTTGCGAAATTTATCGCATTTATGGGATTCCAGCGTGAACGATTTCCACTCGCCGCAGTTCAAAGTTTCGAAAGCAAAATTCAAGGAAAACCTAAAAAAATAAGTAGAAACTGCAATGAAGAAAAATAAATATTGGCGATGGAGTTGTCTGAGTGGACTAAGCTGGTGCTCTGAACAGGGAAAGTTCGCATACATGCATACACATTTTAATTTGCCATATTTTTTGGTTAAATTGCACTTTTATTACTTTGTCACTTATGCATACATATTTACTTATGTCCTTTGCGTATGGTCGCTTGTCCTTTGCAAAAAAAGTAAATGATATAAAAAACTGAAAAACATTTTTTGCTGACTCTTAAAGGGCGACAAATCGTAAACAATTTATTTCGCGTCCCGGTTTTGGCATTTTTAACTCTCCCCTGTTTATTCTCAAACAACAAGTCATATATGACTTTGTACATTTTAGTTGATGGTTGTATGCGCGGCAATTCCTCGTAAGTGTCATGTCTGCCGCCACAGACGTACAGAGGCCCATTTAACTTCCGCTTAGACGGTAGACAGCCAACGGATGTGGGTGGGAGGCTATCATAGGCGCCAACGGGCTCAACACGCAGTGCGGTCGCACTTCGAGGAATCCATTATAAACGTGTTGACGAAGCGTGTCGCGGTGTTGGAGGATAGTGATACAGTATGCTTAGATTTCAGTTTAAAATTTAGTTAAAACACTGAACGATCTAAAGACTACAAGTTTCAGGAATTATGTCGCATAGATTTGGCTGAAAAATCCATTACAAAACCTACAACATTCGATTGCTTTACCATATCCAACATCTTCATTCCTTCCTCGTACAGTACCTATCTAATAACAAGTAAGGAAGGGCTAAGTTCGGGTGTAACCGAACATTTTATACTCTCGCAATTTATTTATTTAAATCTATGTATATTATATAATACACAATTTGACCCACATATTCGTCATATATATTGTAAAAAGTCCATTGAAAGTTGGAAACCCTAGGAAACCTATGGTCCGATTTCGGCGATTTTTAGAATGGGGCTGCTACACTATAAACGTAGTATTTGTGCAAATTTCTGCTTAGATATCTTCACTAGTGCTTACTTTATATATTGTAAACGATTCAGATCGTCTTCAAAGTTCTGGTATACAGGAAGTAGGCGTGGTTGTGAAGCGATTTGGCCTATTTTCACAACATATCATTGGGATGTAAGGAAACTATTACAAACAAAGTTTCATTGAAATCTGTCTAGTAGTACCTGAGATATGTTTTTTTACCCATAAGTGGGCGACGCCACGCCCTTTTTTTTTTTTTTGTGAAACAATCTGAGTGCAGCTTCCTTTTGCCATTTCTTATGTAAAATTTGGTGTTTCTGACATTTTTCGTTAGTGAGTTAACGCACTTTTAGTAATTTTCAACCTAACCTTTGTATGGGAGGTGGGCGTGGTTATTATCCGATTTCTTTCATTTTTGGACTGTATAAGGAAACGGCTAAAAAAAACGACTGCAGAAAGTTTGGTTTATATAGCTCTATTGGTTTGCGAGATATATACAAAAAACCTATTTGGGGGCGGGGCCACGCCCACTGTTCCAAAAAATTAATTCCAAATGTGCCCGTCCCTAATGGGATCCTATGTTCCAAATTTCATTTTCATAACTTAATTTATGGCTTAGTTATGACACTGTATAGGTTTTCGGTTTCCGCCATTTTGTGGGCGTGGCAGTGGGCCGATTTTGCGATTTTATGTGAACAAAACTATGATCCTCTGTGCAACAGGTTGCGAGAGTATAAAAATTGGCGAATTAACTTTGGAGGACTTCAAATCTAGTTCGTCTAATCAATATCTCTATAACTACTGTGGAATAATATTAAGGAAGATCGGCGATAGTCTCTCTGTAGATTGAAGTCTGCATACTTGTAAAAAACGCTCTGAAATCAGATTGTCTGTATCGCAAATTAGAGACCGCACTAAGTAGTGTTGTTTTATTAAAGACACTTGATTGGCACTTTGTTTGGTCTTTTGTTTCAAGGTGTAAGCTGAAGAACTCCCAACGGATTTTTACCTCATTTAACTGTAAGAAGTGGAGCCATGATTAAGTATTCTTCTGAGACTTTGCGAAAGTCTCCGTCCTGGAAGTGGTAAGCTCTTTCCCCTCCTAGTTTTGTCAGTTTGTAGATTAAGATAATGTCGCTTTCCGCTTCTAGTTTTTCTTTTGATATTTCTAAGAGTGGGGTCTC
Source organism: Zeugodacus tau (assembly GCA_031772095.1). Classification (NCBI taxonomy): domain Eukaryota; kingdom Metazoa; phylum Arthropoda; class Insecta; order Diptera; family Tephritidae; genus Zeugodacus; species Zeugodacus tau. The sequence continues at coordinate 27,160,271 of CM062652.1, forward strand.
CTATAAGCAAAATAATCAATCCGTTTAGTAAATAGACTAGTGCAAATACTAACCGATGTGTATATGTCGTTGTAATCTTAGAAATGAAGATCGCTGGAATGAAGTCTTTATATCGAGAGACGGTAGTCCAGAAGATCGTTAAGATTTCGGATCGATCGTAAAAAAATCACGGTTCTTCTTGAAAATATCTTCGTTGTAAATACGGAATCAAGTTGTGGTTCAAATAATTACTCACCGATAATCGATCGCTGTCACGGTTGTAGAGCAAATACTTCGACAAAGAAAAAGTAAAGGTCGTAGATCAGGACTTGTGACTGAGGTTTCAAGTCTGACCCTTGTCGAACTATTTATACTGGAACCATAGAGAGTCATTCAATTCTGAGATAATAATACTATGTTCCCATATAAACGACAAGAATTGTTGGAATACCGAATTTTTTAAATTTCTCCATTTAAAGTGGTCACCACCCCACTGTAGCCACAACTTAACCGCATGTTGTGACGTTAGTAATTTGAAATTGACAAAACAGTTGGCGCGGCGATGTCATAAAACTGCCATTCCACGCATGGAATTCCACCACCGTCAAAACAACAACAACAATTGCAACTTAGGGTTCTTAAAACACACAAAGTTTGCAGAATTCTATCAATTTCAATTTCTAACCGTCGAGTATGCAAGATATTTTGCAATAAACAAAACTGCAAAAAGAATTACAGCAACAGCAATAACAACAACAACATGCAAGTATGCGAACAAAAAAGTGGCAGCCACAAATTATTGTCGTCAATAACACACAGCAAATGACGCTGCAACCAATATGAGCGACATTAAAGGCAGACGGACACGTGTCCTACGAATGGATGGATGCCAGAATGCCAGTGTGGTGATGAAAGGAAATCATTTCAATGACATTCAGTCGCCACAACTGCAACTGTCGTGCAAGTGCTGTGTGGCAAGCGTTGGTGCAAAGTTTTTAGCCTTTAATGTCGCTAATTTGCAACAATCGCCAAGATGAGTTGGCTTTTTCCGCACAGATAAGTGAAGGAGCCCCACTCACCCTCATCAGTGTCAGCGCAGGATGCAATGATCTAAAGGACAATAGCGGAAATGCAAGCCAAAGCAAGCACTCATACTCGCTTTGTTGCGTTGAGTTTTGTTTACTTACTTCAATAGCACAAGCTCATATGCACATATAAGGTGTGTTCAAAAAATAACGGGAATTTTCGATTTTTGAAGAAAATTTTATTCACTCGTCTTCATTAATGTTGTCGCATCTACATTCGATATTTTGCATCTGTGCCAGCGCTTGTATCAATCGTCGAAGCAATTCTCAAAACCAGTTTTTTGTAAAGACTTAGGCTTTAAGATTCTCTTTATTTTTGGAAATAGGAAAGCGTCACACGGAGTCATGTCCGTCGACTAAAAACTAAAAAAAAAACAAGTAAGGAAGGGCTAAGTTCGTGTGTAACCGAACATTTTATGCTTTTATACTCTCGCAATTTAGTGATGTAATTTTCTAAAGATAACACAATTCGACCCATATATTCGGTATAAAGTTCAATAGAATAACGAAAATCATCATAAATAGTATATGGGGACTGAGGTAATTCCTAAACCGATTTCACTCGTTTTCACCACCAAGATACAATGTGTCGAAGACTATACGCTCACTTAATTTAATATTACTTATAATTAGGTATATGGGATTTGGGGGAAGTTATGACCCGATTTTTACAATTTCAGGTACAGACAGAAACTGTTATAAGAAAAAAATTCAGAGGGAATGACTTACATTAAAATATCTGAGGGATTTACCTATATTTTCGGTGAAAAATTATCCTGACTAAGGCACTGAGTTCTTCATGTTCGATATCAGGGGCCTTGAAAAGTCATGGTTCGATATTGACAAGTTTTCCATAAGTGATGTCACAGCTCAAATAAAGTATTTGTGTAATGTTTTATCCCGCTATCTTCATTTGTTCCTAATGTATATATGTATTATAAAGTGAACGAATCAAAAGAATTCAAAATTGAGTTATATGGGAAGTAGACGTAGTTGTGAACCGATTTCGCCCATATTCCACCCGTGTCATCAGGGTGTCAAGAAAGTGTTATATACCGATCGAATAGTTCTTGAGATATGGTTTTTGACCTATAAGTGGGCGACGCCACGCCAATTTTCCATTTTGTAAAAAAATCTGAGTGCAGCTTCCTTCTGCCATTTCTTATGTGAAATTTAGTGTTTCTGACGTTTTTCGTTAGTGAGTTAACTCCTTTTTAGTAATTTTCAACCTAAACTTTGTATGGGAGGTGGGCGTAGTTATTATCCGATTTCTTTAATTTTTGGACTGTATAAGGAAATGGCTAAAATAAACGACTGCAGATAGTTTGGTTTATATAGCTTTATTGGTTTGCGAGTTATATACACAAAACTTATTTGGGGGCGGGGTCACGCCCATTTTTCCAAAAAAATTACATCCAAATGTGCCCCTCCCTAATGGGATCCTATGTTCCAAATTTCATTTTCATAACTTTATTTATGGCTTAGTTATGACACTGTACAGGTTTTCGGTTTCTGCCATTTTGTGGGCGTGACAGTGGACCGATTTTGTACCGAAAGCAACCTCCTCAGGGTGCCAAGGAACAAGTTTCATTAAGATATCTTAATTTTTACTCAAGTTATCGCTTGCACAGACGGACGGACCGACATCCGGATTTCAAATCCACTCGTCATCCTGATCATTTATGTATATATAACCCCATATCTAACTCTTATATTTATTGGTGACACAAACAACCGTTATGTGAACAAAACTATAATACTCTGTGCAACAGGTTGCGAGAGTATAAATATATTAATTTTTAAAATTCTCGTTATTTTTTGAACACACCTCGGGTGTGTGTTTAGTGTTGTTTTTGTGCTTATTTTGTCAGTTCAAAGCCAAACTTTTCGCTTTCACAAACATTTGACTGCAGCAAGCATACACCTACATGCATGTATATACATATGTGTGTAACTGTTAACATGCAAGCTTAGTACCCCATCTCCAGTTAGGATGATATTTGTAAATTGTTTGTTTTTATTGCAGTTGTTGTTATTAGTACGCTGATATTCCTTTTCAATGTGTAACTTTCGCTTTTGTTCCAACTTCCAACTCTACAGCGCCGTAATCCCCGTCGCGTGCCCAACGACACGTGTTGCCAGCCCCAGTCGCCAGCCGCTAGCTGACAACCGCCAACTGCAAGTTGCCAACAACAATAACAACAACTCTACTCAACTCATCCACACTTGGCTGCAATGCAAGGCTGTCGTGTCCTGTTCGTAGTCTGAAATGTTGGTGTTACGCTTAGTGATACGTTGGCGATACGCTTTAGTGAGACATACACATATACATACCCTTATGTGCATGTGTGTTAGTGTGTAACTGTTGGCTGAAAGAACTTAACTGAGCGCAAAAAACCGTGTGTCATTGCAGTGCAAGTGAATTGCGTTGATTTGTTCACAAGTGCCGCCCGACTCCCCGCTACCTGTCCCCAATAGAACACATACCAAAGTACTATCTTTATTTGTATGCACAGCTATGAGATCTGTTGTATATGTATATGTATGTGTGTGTGCTTTATCCACTTTTACCATTGTGCAAACATATTTCTCATATTTTAATGGTTTTTTATTTGTATACATTCCGATTATCAGCAAATAGAATTTACTTTATGGTACGTGTCCTCGGAAGGTGATGCTTGGTAGCATTTCGAAAATTTTTGAAAATTTAAAAGGACTTTAAAAGGAAATAGTTATAAATATTTCTTAAAGTTTCGTGCTATATATCCAATATTTAAGGTGTTCTCGCATTTGTGGTTCAATATTGCCTTATTTTTCTATTGTTCTTATTTTTCTCTAAATCCTGCGCAGTTTCAAGACGATTCATGGATTTTGCGGGCATATTTTACAAGGCGTTCGAAGGTTTGTATTTATCTTTCAAGGACCGACCACTGTTGGAAAAAAAGGTATTTTTTCGTATCTGGCATTAAATCCCCACGCTGTATTACAGTGGTTCTATAATCAATATTCTATTCCACACTTAGATGGTTCGGGTAATAAACGATTCAGAAAATTCTGTCTGAATCTGAATCTGAATCTGTATCTGCTGTGCAATCTTTACCGTTAAATTTAAAGATTATGGCATTTTTCATCTTCCAACATTTTTAAACTTAAGCATTGGATAGTTTAAGGACCTGGTTATTTCCATTTTCATGCACTGCCTTAAGAAATGGTAAAAATAAATATGTCCACTAAGTTATGTTTGGTTGGGTCCTCGCGACAACATTCATGGTTAGCTAACGGCAACCGTCTATGAAGAAGCAAAAACAAAACAAAAACAAAAGTATGGATCTTAAAGATAGGGCTTTCACACTGCTACAAATTTGTTGAGACCATTAATTTCTAATCCCTCCAACTCAAATGGATCGTTGAAGGTTTAACTACCGACATGTTTCAACCGCAGACCAGTAAGTTTGTTTGATTTAGCGTGAGTAGGTAGTGAGGTGTGTATATTACACGTATTGGAACGCGTAGCCGCGCTTACTTTCTATATGTAAGATGGTCCTCCTTACTATGATCATCTGTATGATAATCATATTATATAGCTCTCCGTAAATAATTTAAAGAAACCTATAATTAATGTAGGTTTTTGTTAAATTATTGAGATAATTATTCGTAAGCTAGGTCGGAGGCTTAGAACTATGCGTATATTGGAAAATTAACATTAGGGCTGGAATGATTAATAAATGTTGTGACCAACCATCGGAACTTGTTGTTGATGGTGTGGCCAGACATCCATTAAAGATGTAGTTCCCTATAGCATCCTGTGGTATGTATATCATACTTGGTTTGCACAATAACCAGAAATAAAATATTTTTTATTCTCCCCGAGGTTACGGAAAACGCTTCTTGTTTGCAGATCAATTTTAATCTCCGTTGAGCTTTGTAAATAAACAGCTCTGTTGGGAGAGAATCATTTTCGCATGACTGTAACCATAAAGTAAATATGACCGTTCTTCGTAAAATTTCTTTGTTCTTTATTTTTAACCTCAGGTCAGCTCAAAAGGTCTCATCTATTTCTATTGCAACAATAACAAACCGACTTGACTACATGATAATTTGTAGTGTTTTAACGAACATAACAAGTTCCAAATAATATTGCGGAAAGCGTGCAAGACTTTTCCGGATAAATATTCGGGTCTGTTCTAGAACGGCATACCCAGCAAAGAAGGACAATTTTGGAAAAAAAAAAATTTGGGATGATACTACGTAATCAAAAATCGACTACTTGATTCCCGAATTCTACATTTTTTTTATCACAGTTGAAAGTTATGTAGCTTGTTCAACACCACAATAAGAGTTCAATGGACTAACTCTTCTAAAGTAATTTTCAACTTTTCGAGGGCTTAATATAGAAAAGGCGTATCTACACTTTTCGTTACTTTTCAGGAGAAGGAAAAAACTGAATAAAACCTTAAAAACTTAAGATGCAAAAAACATTTCTATTGCAATTTTTATTCAAAACAGGTAACAAATTCAATTGTGGTATAATTTTGTTATTATTTTTAATTTCTTTGAAGTTATTTGAGACATGGCTTTATGTTCAAAAACAACTTCGAATGAGTTAGGGCTTTTTTTTATATGACTATAAATCCGTTATTTACGATCATAGCCCACTAATTTTTTAAGGGGAGGAGTATTTGACAGTGGTCTATCAGAATACATTAAAAACGCGATTTCGAAAAAATGTAGATACGCCTTTTCTATATTAAGCCAACGTTTTGTAGTTTTTCTTAATTCAATTTGAATAGAGCCTTTTCATTGTCAATATTACCCCACTATGCATAGCGAATTCTCTTCTCTCTCTTAAATAAGTATGTGTAGTATTGTAAAAAGTTTCTAATACGAGTATAAGAGTAGCCAAACAACAAAGTTGTTGATTTTATTTTTCGCTCAGCAATTTGTTTACTCACAAAAAAGCCTGATGTCTGCGTTTCGATTCACTTTTACATTTCGTGGTAATGCCAAAAATGTTTTAGAACGAAATTAATGAGGCCTGTGGGTTCTTTCAGATGTGTTTTTTTAAATAAAAGAATTTATTCTATTTTAGAAAGTAGTAATTACATAGAAGTAATCATTCTTATAATTGAGCGATTTATTTTTGCATATATTGTGGAATGAGTATAAATTGTGTTAACATTTATTTGTAAATTCATAGAATTAAATACAAAATATTAAAATTTCAAATGTAATGATTACAAATTTGAATTGCTCATTTCCTCGCATACTAAATTATTTTTCAATTTATTTTCTACTTTAACCACTACACATACATACATATAACTGTAAACACACGCAGAGTTGCAAAGTTGCAACATTGCACATTAACAGCTGACTCTCGTTGATGTGTGTTTTCGTTCTTGATTTGCACTCTCTCTCTCTCACTACGTATTATTGTTGTTTTATAAATATTAACATTTTTGTTTTATTGCTTTAAATTTTCGTATAAACAAAAGTCTTCACATTTGCGTTCCATTTTTAGCACATTCCGTTCCGTCGTTTCATGCTACATTTCATTAAAATGAGAGAAAATTCTTCTTAGAGAAACAATTTCTAATTAGAGAGCATAAACAAAACGTAGTAAACAAACTCAACTCATTTCTCAAATTCTTGTATTTGCAGGGGTGTTCAAAAATAATTGGAACCTACTGCAGATGTTAACTGTTAACAGCGCTGTAAAATAACTTTTAAGTAAAAGGAACGATTATGAAAAGGTAAGTCGATTATTTATTGTTAATATTTATATTTAAAATTAAGGGTCCGATTCAGGTAAACATTGTTTTATTATTTCAATTTTGTTAAGAATTTGAGATTCATTATATATAAGTAATGCAAAACCATGAATGAATCTCATCCAACTCCATGAGTTCCAATAACATAAGACTCGTAAAATAAATATAACATAAATTTTCTATAGGGCTTGATTCTCGGTTCATGCAATATTGATAATCTCTCGAGTATTCCCGAATTTCTTTCTACAATGTCTTAAGTTTGTGTCGCTTATTATCTTTAACTTTTGGGAGTTGAACTTCGTATTCTCATTGCCATTGTAGTATTTCTTTACTTCGATTGTCTTGATTTTATAGGAGATCCGAAGAATGTAGTACATGGGATGATTAAAAATGATTTCAAGAGGTCATCAATTGAAATTTCTGATTCTCTCTAAGTTGTAAATTTAACTCTAAACCGTCCAATTGAAGAACTGTTATTCCCATAATAGGTGCTGAATTTGGGGATTTATGATATCCGTTTCAATAACCGTTTCAATAATAATCGAAAAAGATATTAATTAAACGTCGATTGTGGCGATAGGTCTTTTATGGATCAGTCATGAGACATGAAGCTCAACCAGACACTTTAGACATCTTTTGGGTCGGTTAAGGTTCTTGGAGATTTTATTCATCAGTTATTCGAAGATGATTTCTAACTTTTTATTATGGTGCTACAGGTCTGGAAAAGCTTATTCTTAATGAACCAATAACCCGGTAATGCTGAAGTAGAAGGTAGTCTAATTTTTATAGTGGGGTAAAATGACTTCTAATAGACATATTCGTACAAATATATCTAAGCCTGCATTTTTTATCTTAGACTAAATTCGTTATTCTATAACTAACGACAATTCAATTGAACACTAACTACAACTAAATACTGCCCATGACAGGTGTATACTTTGCTATTTTAATCAATAAAGAAGTCTCTGGGAACGAAAGACAAACGGGTTTCACAAAATACAAGCATTTGGCGGTACAAACACCAACTCAAACACAATTCTCTTAGTTCTCCGTCTCCCTGTGAAATTGCAAAATAAAATTATGAATGCTACCAACTTCCGGGAATCTTATTAACTTCTTCCGCAAATTATTCTTAAAATAACCACTTTTACTCACCACTTTAGCAATTCGGTACGAAATCGATACGCTAAGTTGGTTAACCAATATTTTTGGCAGGTTTGAAAAGCAATTAACAGATCGCTGAAGCGTAATGGGGGAAGGAAGAAAAAAGCGTTTTAAGGAAATAGATAGATTCATACATACATGTACAAGAATATGACTGCATAGAAGACCGGAAGATAACGAACCTTTTTTCATCCGTTTAAAGCGGTTAAGTGACTTTAGTGAATATTTGTTGCACACATACATATGTACATAGCCCTTATTTACTTTCTTAAAGAATCTACTGTACTTAAGCACAAGCTTAGTCCCTTTTTACTTACATATAACTACCGTTATGCTTGATTGCAGTTATGCTTTCACAGGTGATTACTTCCTCGTTCTTTGATCATTATTTTGCTGTCTCGTTTTCGGTCTCAACTTCAGTTTTGGTTTCAGCTTGAAAATGTCTTCTCTTTTGGGTTTTTGATTTATCTTTTTTTGTTCTGCAAAATTTTCGGCCATAACGCTGGAGAACAGCTATGATTTATGGGTGCTAGCTCTGCAGTGAAATTGTTCCCAATAGGAAATATGAAGTAGATGCTTAATTGAAATTTTCCGTCTAAGGGTTTTTATGAGAAAGTCTTTCAGTGCAGACATATAGTCTAAGGTTGACTTTAGGTTAAACTGAGATCAAACTTATCCAGTGGGCTGTAAAAAGAGTTTTAATAGCAAATAGCATGAATTCTTTGTGGCGTTTTTCATCATAAAGCAAAATTGGTGATTTTAGTAAATGAAAAAGGAGTTTCAAGGCTTTCAGAAATGTAGGCCCGAACTCATAATATAAACCATTGTGTGTTGAGCAAGATTTGTGAACTAGTAACTAGGGTTTCTATTATTATATGATACACGGTTTTCTATAATGATGTGCTGGAAGAATGATGAAAGACTTAGATATCTTTTGATAAGTCAAATGATGGTCTGGTAGCAAATGTCGTAACTTTTTATGCCTAGTTAGTCTGGTTCGATTCTTCAAACCAGATCCTTCAATTGTTGTACTAAGGTCATCGGACCACCGCCACGCCCACAAAACGGCGAAAACCAAAAATCTATAAAGTGTCATAACTAAGCCATAAATAAAGTTATAAAAGTAAAATTTGGAATAAAGGATCGCACTAGGAAGGGGCATATTTGGATGTAATTTTTTTGGGGAAGTGGGCGTGGCCCCGCCCCTAAATCGGTTATTTATAGATATCTCGCAAACCACAAAGCTATATAAACCAAACTTTCTGCAGTCTGTTCTCCTACGTACCCCACCACACACCATGAAAATAGTTGAAATCGGATAATAACTACGCCCACCTCCCATACAAAGGTTAGGTTGAAAATTACTAAAAGTGGGTTAAATCACTAACACTAAATTTCACAGAAATAATAGCAGAAGGAGCTACACTCAGATTTTTTTTACAAAATGGAAAATGGGCGTGGCATCGCCTACTTATGGGTCAAAAACCATATCTCAGGAACTGCTCGACAGATTTCAATGAAATTGGGTATATAATATTTTCTTGACACCCTGATTATACGTGTGGAAAATGGGCGAAATCGGTATACAACCACCTTCCTTATTACTCAATTTTGAATTCCATCTGATTCCTTCGCCTTATAATATATCCATAAGGAACCAATGAAGATAGCGAATGTTCTGTGGCACCACTTGAAAAATTTTCGAAATCGGACTATAACTTTTCAATGCCCCGGATATCGAATATGAAGAACTCAGTGCCTTATGGTAATTTTTCATTGAAAATATCGGTAAATCTCTTAGTTGTAATTCATGTAATGTAATCAATCCCTTAGATGTAATTCAATGTAATTCAGAGAAAATTATTTTCTTCTAATAGTGTGTCTCTGTACCAGAAATGGTTAAAATCGGGTAATAACTTCCCTTAGCTCTCATAAACCTAATTATAGGTTTTTCAAAAATATGATGATACTTTATAAATCGGTTAATATGTGAAATATTTATCCAAATTAAGTGAGCATATACTCTCAGATATAATGTATGTTGGGGATGAAAATTAGTAATATTTTTTAGCCTATATACAATATATGATGATTTTCGTTTTTCTATTGGACTTTATGCCGAATATATGGGTGAAATTGTATGTGATAGTCGACTTAACTAATCTGTCAAACAATTGTTTCGTAGGTGTAGATCAGTTACATTTCAATACCAATCAACATGTAAGGGCCGTTAAAATCGGTAGTAATATCCATAGAAGAATCGACCACGTATTGGAACTACGTATTAAGAGATCTTGCTGCTTCAGTGTGTTCTTTAACTTATTTTTGGAAAGTTTAATTTCATAATACTTTCGAATACAAGGACTTTATGAGATACTCTTGCCTGTCATTATGAAATATTTTCTACCAAAAATGTATCGTTTTAGGGTTTGCATTATTACAATCCTACTGGCATGCTATTACCAGCCGATAAGTGTTAACCACTTATTGCCTTTGCCAAACCAACAAAAAATTTTGCGGTGCATTTGTTAATTTACATCCAAATAGATGGGCCAAGAAGCAAAAATTACAAGAGAAAACAACAACAACAATAACAATAAAACAACTGTAGTAAGTGTGAGCAGCCGCTAACGGATGAGCCGTCAAAAGTTGCGGTCTCATTGTGGCGGACGCGCTGACCAGCAACGCCAACTCCCCGCTACAGCACACACACTCAGCAAGTGGCAGTGAGGCAGTGGTTGGCCCAGACTGTGGTACATATCGATGTATGTTTGTGCTCATGCTCTCTGGCGGCCGACAGTCCGACGCACAGTGGTGCCAAAGCGGAAAAAAAGGATTTTTTTTATCATTCCAAATGTGTACCATCTTTTCAATTTAAGCTAAGAACTAATCAAATAACATTATCCGAATACTTGGGCTTGATATATTCAATGGTTTTTTGTTGGGAGAGCTTCAAAGTGCAACAAAGTATCAACGCAAAGTTACTCAGAAAAATGTGATGAATATTGCAAAGGTTAAAACTCAAAAGTTAACCATAAAATATCAATTGTAAAGTTTTTATTTATTAAAACCAATGTTATAGATGTGATTTACATCATCAAATGTATACTTTTTTTTCAAGATTTTTAATATGATGTTTTCATGGTCCAAAAAAATCATATATTTTACAACTTCAACAGAATATAACTATTGTGCGCAGGAGCGCGCAGGTTAACCACTTACAAAAAATAAAATTTAAAATCTCATTATTAGTTAGAAAAAAAATCAGCTGATTTTATCTTCCAATTCATGAGTAATTAGCATTTTAATCTACTGCAACTGCTACAGCGTTTTTTGTTTGCCTGCTTCGCTGCTTCGTTGTTTTGTCTGTTTTTTGATTGTTCGGTTTGTTGCTTTGTTGTTATTTTTGTAGTTGTCTCTTGTTATACAACAACAACAAAATACTAGTTTAGATGCATTATATTATTTGAACTAATTACACAGTACAACAGCTAATCTGGGGTGAGAAATTCCAAGTCAGGGTGATGGTACTAGGTCAGTATAGTAAAACCCTCAAAGGGTTTGGCGTTCGTATGTGTCGTATGTGATACCGAGAGAAGTGCAAACGGGTGAAAAAAATTAACAAAACACGAAATTTTGAAATGGCAAAAGAAATAAAATATTGTGATATTGCAGAAATTTGTAGGTTCTTGCTGCTAGAAGAAGAAGAAATGTTATCCTGAGAATTTGCGATCAGAGGAAACTTACAGTGAAGTTGGTTTGCAAGATTTGCTAAACCACACAGTTAAGAGAATTTAAATGTCGAAATCTGAAAATGATTTAATAGATATCCCAAAAAATTTGAAGCTGACTTCGAAATGGGGATGTGATGGCTCGTCAGGACATAGTGTATACCAACAAAGCTTCACTGATGGAAATATGATACATAGATTTAAAATAATATTAAAAACAATCAATAGTCAAGCAGCAATAGATCCTCAAAAGTTTGAAATTTATTGCATGAAAACTGCGAGGTTATATGTCAGCCTTTATGAATTTTACTACATGCCAATGACGGTACATAAAGTTTTAAAGCATGGAAATAAAATTGTTTCATCTTCTATTTTACCATTGGGCATGCTATCAGAGGAGGCTCAAGAAGCTCGCAATAAAGATTACAAGAAATATAGGCTTAATCATTCTAGAAAATGCGACAGAATTTCTACAAATCAAAATGTAATGTACTTGCTTTTAGCTTCATCTGATCCTTTTATTAATGGTTTCAGAACAAATCCCAAAAATAAAACTTTAGAATTGGACGATGATGTTAAAAAATTACTTTTTGAATAAATAATTAATAATATATGATCATTTTTGAATATTTATTGGTTATGTTATATGGGAGGTGGGCGTAGTTGTGGGCGGATTTTAACAATTTTTTTTTTTTCATCTAATTTGGCAAAATGAGAGATGTGTGCCAAATTTCAAAGCCCTACCTCGATTCCTTCTATTTTTTGCCGCGGCTTGTATGAAGCGGCACCACTGTGCGACGTTGTGTCGGTTGATTTGTGGCGCTCACCGCACTTAAACATTTTCAATTTCACACCTAAAAATAAAAAAAAAATAAGAAATTTAGAAAAAATTAAAGTTGGGAAATTCACAGCAAATGACATGCACAGATGCAAAACGGTTCCGAGTTTGCTCACAAATAAATATGTATGTATGAGTGATTGTGTGCAGACACTACATACATATGCATATGTGTGTTTGTAAGTTTGTAATTCACATGCATAAATCTCGCTTGTCTGTCCGTCTACTTCGGCTTGTTGGTTGTTGGTCGGTCGGTGGTTTTGTAAATATTGAAATGAGCTAACACAGGCAATAAACAAATATACTCACACGCACTTTCAGCGGGAATGCAACACCCGAAAAGCTCAGCACACATACACTCTCCATGCAAGCATTGTATGCAGTACAACAACAATAGTAAAATGCAAATAAATAAAATTCGAAATATTTCACGAATATTAAAATTGAATTTACACGCGCAACACATATTTGTACATATTTACATGCATGCAGTCGTCTGTCTGCCTACCATTTGGCAGCCACCAATTTGGAGGGCTTGTGAACGAGGTTGGGGAACGGCAGTTCGTTATACGCGCTGCGAAAGTCCAATGGGCAGGCAAGTAAGCAGCCCAGCGTCAGTCAGCCAGCAGGCCAGCCACATTGACATTTTCGAGTCAGAGTTTAATTTATGGTCGTATGCGTTGTTGTTGTATTTTTGTAAACATTTCGCATACACTTTGGTTATTAGTGTTGCTGTTGTGCTGACATTGATACTTTTTTGTTTTTTGTTTTGGATTTTTTGTGGTATTTGCTTTTATTGTTGTTGTTGTTCATGTTGTTATTGTTTCCATCGACATTGTTGTTGTTGTTGTAATTCACGCTTGTAATATAGCCGCTACTGCTGTTAGTTGGCCTTAATGCATTTCTTTGCCCTGCTAGTTGCGATCGAAAATTTATGGCATTAAGCGTTATTTGAAACATGTTGCAGCAACATGTTGCTATTTACTACGCTGGCATACGCACATTCATACATACTTGTTGGGCTTGTAACGCAATTGTACACAGTTGTCAATACATGTACGTCTGTTTGGCAACACTGTCAGTTGAATGAGGTCACTTGTCCGTTTGCAGCTGCCTAATTAATTAGAATTTATTTACTATATAGGCGAGTGTGAGAATGATATTATTTTGATCAACACGTCACTGTGATTTCCGCATGATTTGATATAGAATTTTTTTGCTCAAAGAATTTTTATGGAATTTTACTGAATTACGAAGAAAAATAATTTGCTAGAAATTGTGAAATTTTTGTTTGGACAACTGGCTCACTTTGAAGTTGTGATGAGATAGTCGTTTATTACATCATGTGATGTGAAATAAAGCAAATATTGCAACTACTTATACATACTATATAGCGCTACATTGTGACTTTTCATTAAAATTATGTCTTTTAGACTCAGCATGTTGTATAAAAATTTTTTTTCGAAAAAAATGGAATTAAAATCATATGACAATTATATCACGTGATGCAATATCATGTGATCAATTATTAATTTTATAAAATTTTTCAGAAGTTTTTTAACGTAAACAGTTCTCTTAATATAAAATATTTTACAATTTAAATTGATAACATCATATATTAAGCGCTAAAATATCATGTGATCTATGATGTGACATTAATATCAAGTGATGAATAAACACCATATTAATTGTATAATTTTTTCTGAATTTATTGAAGTATCAACAGTCTTATTTATAAAAAATATCATACAATTTAAATTGATAACATTAATTGATATAAAACCAAACACTAAAATATCATGTGACATATTTAACTACACCAAAAGCGATGTTTGACAGTTAGTTAAAGTAGTTTTTCTATACTATTGCAAAAAAAAAAATAAATTCAGTGAATATTCTTTTAATTTATTAAAAGAATTATTAAAAGAATTTATTTAAAATATCATACAATTTAAATTGATAACATTAATTGATATAAAACCAAACACTAAAATATCATGTGACATATTTAACTACACCAAAAGCGATGTTTGACAGTTAGTTAAAGTAGTTTTTCTATACTATTGCAAAAAAAAAATAAATTCAGTGAATATTCTTTTAAAAAGTTTCAGAAATGTCCGAAATATGACAATAATATCATGTGATGTTAGATCATGTGATAACATATTAAGTTAAGTTTTTTTTGCATATTAATGAATTTCACACTATATAAAAGAGCAAAAAAGCATATAAAATATTCTAAAAGAAATATCATGTGATAAAAAAGTCACATCATCGACTGTAATGTCGTATGATATAGAATTTTAATGAAAATGTAAATTGTGAAAATTTGAAAAAAATGCAATATTCATAATTATAACGAAAATAATTTTTAAATTTTTCTCAAAAAGTTATAGAAAATACAGAAACATAGGTATCCTGTAAGTAACATGTGATGTGATGTCATATGAATAATAATTATGTATGTCTTGAATTTAAACCTATTTAGCATATTAATAAATTTCTATGATATGAGTTGCATACCTTTTAATAATATGACCATAATTTTAAATGCAAAATTATTATTATTGTATCATGTTATTATGATATCAAGTGATGTGATATCACGTGAAAGCTATTGCAATAGATTTGAGTGAAATTCAGTTTGGTTTAATGGTCGCAAGGCTAATTCTTTCGTATATTTATCAATACATTATATCTTTATTTATCACAGTATTGACAGGTATCCATTAAGGAAATGAGATAGCACAGATGGCACCCAATACCAGTATATGTATATGAGACACCTTTCTACATAACAAACTTCCCTTTTATTTTTTGGAGAAAAAAATTGCTTTAAGCATAAATCACCCCTACTCCATCTTATCAAAAACTGTTTGCTAACAATCTTTTCAGCGGATTTATTATTAAAGTCACTGACTTACTGTCCACTGTTGCATGAAGGAATATTGGCTTTGCATGTCGGAATCTATTGCTTGTCGAGCGGCAATAACTTATTGCATTACTACGTCATATGTGCGCATATTTATTTACTCTCCCACATACGAGTATATAAGCTCTACTCAATTGAGTCGTATCAGCTAAAATTTCATTTTAAATACACACAAGAAGAACTCGATTCATTGCCCAACTTTTTGTCAGTGCGCCACGCGCTCAGTGATATCGAACTCTTCCTGCCAAAAGCAGTTTGAGTTTCAGTAAATTTCAATTTTTTCCACATTTACACACACTGCGAACCTACATATAGTTTATATTCATCTATGTACCCTTTTTGCGCTAAATCACTGAGCAGAAGAGGAATGGGTTGGCATCACTGGAAGTAGGAGTTGGCTGATATGTTGCTAGGTTTTCTTATTAGTGACGCAGCTGCGTTGTTGTCCTTCAGTATCAATATTTTCTTAGATAGGGTGGTCCAAAACAAAGAACAATTTTAGACCGAAATAGTTTGACCGTATTGCTATTTATGGGAAGGACCTCTCCGAGCCGTTCGATACCAAACGAGGTTTCAGACAAGGTGACTCACTATCGTGCGACTTCTTTAACCTGATGCTGGAAAAAATTATAAAAGCTGCAGAGCTAAACAGAGAAGGTACAATCTTCTACAAGAGTGTACAGCTCCTGGCGTACGCCGATGATATTGATATCATCGGAAGTAACAACCGCGCCGTTTGTTCTGCTTTTTCCCGCATGGATAATTCGCGAAGCGAATGGGTCTGGAGGTGAATGAGGACAAGACGAAATATCTCCTGTCATCAAGCAAACAGTCGGCGCATTCGCGTCTTGGCTCCCACGTCACTGTTGACAGTCATAACTTCGAGGTCGTAGATAATTTCGTATACCTTGGAACCAGCATCAACAACACGAACAATGTCAGCCTCGAAATCCAGCGCAGAATAACTCTTGCCTACAGGTGCTACTTTGGACTGAGTAGGCAATTGAACAGTAAAGTCCTCTCTCGACGAACCAAAATCAAGCTCTACAAGTCGCTTATCATTCCCGTTCTGCTTTACGGTGCAGAAGCTTGGACGATGTCAACATCAGATGAGACGACACTAGGAGTTTTCGAGAGGAAAATTTTGTGCAAGATTTATGGTCCTCAGAACATTGGCAACGGCGAATACCGCAGACGATGGAACGATGAGCTGTACGAGTTATACGACGACATTGACATAGTTCAGCGAATAGAAGGACAGCGGCTACGCTGGCTAGGTCATGTTGTCCGAATGGACGAAAACACTCCAGCCCTGAAAGTGTTCGATGCAGTACCCGCCGGAGGAAGCCGAGGAATGGGAAGGCCTCCACTCCGTTGGAGGGACCAGGTGGAGAGCGACCTGGTTACACTTGGGATCTCCAACTGGCGCCGAAATGCGAAGGAGAGAGAGAGGTGGCGCACTATCGTCGATTCGGCTATAACCGGCTAAACGGTTGCAGCGCCAATCACATACATACATTGCTATTTATGAAAGATCTCTCTAGAAAGTATGTATTATCAAGTTTTCTCGTTTTGTAATATCAAGTCAAGTGAAGTCTTCGGCAACTAAATATTTCTAATGTTCCAATCCAGATTTTTCATCGTCTTCAATCGCGGCTGAATATTTTAAAAGAATCCTTCAGGAATGGAGAAGTCTTACTAATTTGGACTGTTCTATCCGATCCGCAGCTCTTTATCTTGAGAGATTGGTGGGACATTGTTTGCGGCCATGCTTATATTTATGATTTCATGTATTTTTGTTCGGTGATAAGAAGTATTATATTGTAATTATCAACTAATTGATTCACAGAGAGTACCAGTTACCAGTTCTTCACTTATTGGCCAACTGCTCCAATACGAATTACCAAGTATACCAGCCTTGTGGATCAATGGTAAGAAGACCATTATTTGATAAACCTTACTCGGATTTATTCGCCTTTAACCAACACAGACAAGATTGGGTCTAAAATGCGAATGTTCGAAACCCCATCTAAACGCACAGAAACCCTCCGAACAAACCTTCAGTTCGGTAATCTCGTTTGTGGTTTCCATTTTCAGCTACTTATTTTTAAGATATTTATTTCTGAGATTATCGGTTTTCTTGGACATTTTCCAAAACATACTACAACCCGATTTATAAGCCCAACGAGGCGCACCTCTTACTACTCTCTATTAGTGCTCAAAATTACTAAAAAAAATCTTTTGTACCACCCTTTTTAGATACAAACACAGATGTATCCCTATACCCGATTACATAGCAACAATAATAAAAGCTTTGGTAAGCGTTATGGCGCCAATAGACGACCAAATATTTAAATATTGACAATCTTACAATGGCTCTGCCTCATTGCAATAAATACACAAGTACATACATACATACATACTATACATTATAAAGGATTTTTGCACTTCCTTGCGAGTATAATTTTCGTAACCTCGCGCGTGTGCTTGTGCCATCCTGTGAAATTGATTCTGTTTGCGTGGCACAATTATGTCTCCATGTTTGTGCTGTTTGTCTGGCTCTCCCGTTTGGTTGCTTGTCTGGCTGACTCTTGGCAAAGTATGTGGGGGAATCCGCACACTTTGTTTGCAGCAACTGATTCGGTGGGGATATTGCCCTGAATATTTTGGTATGCAAAGGATACTGCAGCTAATTCAATTATAACAACGGAAATAAACTTACGATTTTTTGGTGTGGCTTTTTTCCGCCTGTTTTAACTGGAAATTAACTGATTTAACTAAAGTTAAGGAGTAACAGGGGTATTATTTAAAGTTTTCGTATTAAATTTTTAAACAAAAGATACTGAGTAGCGTTGTTTGAAAGAGATTACTTACAATGACCTCTGAACCCTGTAAGAAAATTTTAAAGTTCTCGTCGCTTAGCTGAATATATTAAGTTAAAACATATCCCGGTTTAACCATATTAAAGAAAGCTTGGACTACTGAAGTTATCGAGGTATAATTTCTATGGAACATTGGTTATTTGGATTGGATATTTATTTCCAGTGATAACGGTTTGATATATTTTCCATCCAATTTAAGAGATATAGAAGTTGTCATAGCAGAAAATAGGACCAATGAATTTCTAAACAAAATTACCTGAAATAAGTTGCGATAGAAAATAAATTGACTTTCAAAGTGAAAACATTTCATTATAAAATCTCAAAATCCAAATGTTTAATTCAGAAACTGTGACTTACTATTTCAAATTTTAATATCTGTAGAATTCTCACTGACGTTTCAACTGAACGTTTTAGTGTTCCAGACATTATTTTATTAATACAAGGTCAAGGAGAAAAGTCTGATAAATAACGAACAGTCCGCACACGGATTGCTGTACCAAAAATCCTAAACTAAGAAAACGAAGGATGATTATGACCGACTAAAAACGCCGAAAGATATTTATAAAGTTCTTCGATTAACATCTGAGATCTGTACGGATGATAATGAAGATCTTTGGTAAACCAACCGATCAAAACGGGGAATACATATATACCACTTTCAGTCTGATGTAATGACCAGCTCTTGTTATAACCCAGAATAGAGCTGAGAGCTGACGAGGTCATTGATATAATATAATTATTCTACTTCATAACAAATATTCCTTTTTTTTTTCTTCGAAAAAAATTAACAAAAGATGAAAGAAGATCTTTAAGGCCTTAGTATAGTATGTCTTCATTAACATCGTTAGAAAAGTTCTCAAGGACTCATTATCAAATCACAAGGAATTAAAATAAGAATACATAGGAGTTTATAGTGTTCTCTTACCTAGTATTCAGAGAGACTGGAGCCTAAGCTTACAAAGTAAAGTCAAATTCGGATAATTACAACAAAAGATCCTAGGACATTCAAACTCCCTAAAATTCTGTTGCTTAATGTTCGTCGAGGTGGTTGTTATGATGACATAGCAATATCCTGCTCCCAAGAGCGTTCTCCTACGGATATCAGAGTGATGGTATCTGGGTTCCTCAATGTTTTACTGACGTAAAGTTAATTTAATAGGCTAGATGAAATCTTATTGAATAGCATTCTTATGTTATAACAAGTTACAAGTTTTTAGCAGTCTTTAAACGAGTAAATGGTTTTTAAAAGTTGTCTTTTCCATGCCAGAGACTCTCGTAGGCTTGATATCGGCCGACAATTGTTCTAAGCTGTAAGTATAAATATTTTTCTTCAGTTTCCGACTAAAAGGATTCTATAACTTAGATTTTTGACTCGAGGGGATTTGTACATACAGCTCATCAGATGTGACCTAAACTCCCCACTATACTTAGTTCAACCATAAAACTGCAAAGCCAGCAACTAACATATATTAAACGAATGTAGATTGCATGGATATGGTCATATAATTTTATTATGCTTTAAGTAGCTGTGATTAGAAAGCTGATGCTTTAAATCTTTTTTGCTCACATCACCACATTCAAATAAGAGAGTATCAGTTTTCACTCTGCGACCACATTTCGCCTTTTATTCTTCACGTCTTCTTCAGCACAGAGTTACTTCATACCGTGTTGGTTAGAACCAGAGGGAAAGCAGCTTGCAGCTATCTTATGGTCTTATTACCACACATGGGTTCATTCTACTCGCTCTACACTTTGTTAAATGCAACGCTGCTTAGGCCGTATTTAGTTGGGAGTTTTCATTAGAGCCACGCTGGGGCTGAAGCTGCTAACAAAGTCGGGCAACATGCAAGATAACAGCAACTAATTGCTGTTGTTCCCGCTGCAGTGCTTGTTGTCGTCGTTCTGTTCTGTTTACTGCGTACGCGTTGAACCAGGAGAATCACTCACGATTAAAACACAAGAATACTCGTGCAACAACATGGAATTACAACAACAATGCGGATGATTCTTATTTCTTTTTGTTTTGCCATGCTCTGCTTTCCATCTGCGTTAATCGTTGCATTGCATGCCACCAAACGCTTCCACTCAGCATGAATCTTTGCATGGGGATGTCAGCGTGCCGGAGAGCTGTGGGCAACAGACCGGTGGCGGAACATGTTTGACGGCAGCGACTCATGTTACCAATTCATGTGGCTTTCCTGACTTATTTCGCATTAAGCATAGCCAAAGATAGGAACGCACGCATTTCCACACAAGACCAAAGTGGGGAATAAGGAACTAAAGTAGAGGTGACATGATAACACAAATACAAATACATACGGACATAGTCCGGATTTGATACATACATATATGCATTCATATCACAAAAATATCATTGAGCTTACAATGGGTGATACTTGCTTAGGCCCATTGGAGCAAAAATTGAGCTTATATGAGATTTTTTAGAAGAAGGTGAAAATATTGAATTGTATTTTGTCCTTACAATGAACTTCTCGCTCAGTTTTGTATATCATTTTATGGTCACTACATTCTACTGTAAGCCAACCTCGATTGTACGTAACCCACTCGACCATTGCGCACGTCAATATATAAAATTTATGAGCTCAGTCGACCGTACATTCACCCGTATTATTTATTTTGCGATCTGTACCTGACGTTTCTTTGCATAATCATCTTTCCGGCTTTATTCTCAAAACAAAAATTTCGATCCATAGGATTCCTCTGTAATCCAACGATTTGCAATCACAACGTATAATGTTGAATTTAATATTTTTCATACGGCCGACTTTTCAGTCTTTCTATATTCAACAAAAATGTACAGTTAGCTTTGCTGAGACTCCTCTTTCTAAGTTCCTTTTCTCTTTACATCGAAACACAACACAACTTTGTTTCACAAACACTCCCACTCAGAGCCGCTTTCCACACCCCCAAAGGTAGTCCCCATTAATGGTTCCTAGGTTGTCTTGTAAATGAGGCCAAGGAGAGTGATGCTGTATGCCGACCATCGTGAAAAAAGAGTTTTCTCAACCAACATCTACCACACCAACTTAATGATGACGGGAGGGAACGTACTCCGAGGCCAGCTAAGGTTTTAATGGGACAGAGGCAGTAACAAAATTATTGAAAGTACTATCCAACGGTGGGCGAGTCGAAGACAGCTGATGTATGAATAAAAGGTCCTCGCTGTGGTATTTGAGCAGCTTAGGGGGACTGTTTTTTAGTTATTTTTTAGAATTTTTTCTACGACCAGATAAATGGAGCCTTAAGTTAATTATCATTTATTAACATATAGTTCGTCAGTAGAAATATAAATTTTAAGCTAAAAATGTTCTGTATAACATGAGTTACAGCGTTCTGAACTCCCCCGTCTCGAAAAAATGGACTTCCTCAACGATTCCGACTGATTGACTTATTGGAAACATAAAAGGTAGTTAAATCTGTAAGCATAAAAGCAGGGAACACACTACGATATGAATATACCAAAAATTTGACTTTTGTTTTTGATGACCCCCTTAATAGAGCATTCTACTCGGATAAAATATTGTCTATTATACCACTCAAAACTTTAAATTAGGGTGTTCTTAGGCTGATATAGCTTTAACCGATATTTTTTTACAATCTTTGGGGTACATCTTGAGAATGATGTCGAATCAATTTCAGGCGTTGTCTTTGCTCAATTTATTAAAATATATCAAGAATTTTAGAACTACATTAGAAGGTTTGGTATTTAATAGATTAGGATTTCAACGGTCGAGGTTCTAGCCCTTGACATACTGAGGCGTGAACTTGAAATTCACCAACTTAGTTGCGGTGATAACTTTATATCTATATATTTCTTCGAGATGCTTAATTATAAACTTATTATTAGTATCGGGCATAACCTTAAATTCATAAATCTTTCCTACATGAACTTATTTTCTCAGCTACAGTTGAGCACGTTTGCAGCACCGTGTCTGTGTTCCCTGCCATGTAGTGCATTCGGGTCGCCTGCCATTTGTTTGGGATATGCAACGACCCAAGCTAGCTTGCGAGTTCCGCTACCGTTGCGCTGCTTGGCACATTCGACGCACACCACACGCTTCACTCGACACGAAGCGGCGCGACGCTGTGTGCGGTACATTTGCTCATGCGCAACCGTGATTTTCTGCTGCATGCAACAGCTGTAGACATACAGACGTACAAACGTACACGCCAGACAGTAGCTGTGGCGAATGGCAGAAGCCGACATGGAGGCAACACGAAAGCTGCTGGGGTATCGATTACATGGCAAATGAGCGTAAAGAGATTCTTTGCCGCAACGAGTTTTTATTTTTTTATTTGCATGAAAGCTTGTAAGTCTTTGAGTGTGTGTTTGTGTGTGCGCGCCGTATGTTGCCCTCACAGTATGTTAGGTCAAATGCATTTTAATACAATATGTTGCATGCAACCGCGCGCTACATGCGTAACAATTAAATAAGAGACGATGTGCAATAAAATAAACGAAGTTGAAGGGCGTTGAGAAGCGGTGGTGTGGCGGTTGAGCGCGGCATGTCTGCCAATCGGGCTATTAGCGCTCGATACTCCACGCAAGACAAAGGACTAATTTACAATTACAAATTTACTTGCGCGCGTCTTTTATGCGAAAAACGATGAAATGCAATTAAAGCAAATTTTATTGCCACCATTAAAAGCGCGGCGGCGGCGCGTATTGGCATTGACGGTGGCGCGCGCGGTATTGGTAACGCGGGCTGTCGCGCAGTGTTCGTGCCTGTTGGCTGCCGCGTCGCTGGTGGTAACGACATGTGTGCAGACACTTTTGTAGTGTGTGGAGTGTCGTGCATGTCGCGCGAGCTGTCAACATTTGCCAGCGTGCATTGTACATGTCCGAAAAGCACTAAATGTGTCAGCGCCAGACGCAATCGCAAATCCCTTTCAAGCGCAAGCAAGCAAGCGGTGGCGGACATGAGCGCATGTGTCGCGCTATGTTGTCATAGGTCCACTTAGTTCAATATATCTTTGGCACAAACAAGCGCGCATTTCATATACAACATTTTGATTTGTTTTTGCTTGTTACTCGCGCGCAGACACTCAATTTTTCACTATCAACTTCTTAAGTTGCGGTTATGCCCCGCGCCGCGGTGCCACGCTACTTTTGCTTGTGTTTACGCGCTTGTGTGTGCGCGCACGCGCGACATTTTCGATTAGGAACTGTGATTGCTGTCACTGTGGCCACTCGTAACCCCTACGATAACAACAATAACACTACACTATTCCACTTCGACGCACCACTATCATCAACACCGCCGCCACCACCAACGCCTCCGTTGTCGCTGCCGCCGCCGCCACCGCCTATTCCCCAAAGCCAACACATCTTTGAAGTGCGTTTTGCGACGGACATATCGAACAGGATTTACTACATTTCAATGTGTCAAGTGTTGGACTTTTGATACCCACTCACTCACTTAAAAGTTGGTACTTACCACACACAGACACAGCCACACACTGTCTAACTGTTGCATGCTGCTAATCGGCAAAGCGGGCGTTCAGACAGGCGCACACACAGATGTTTATAGATTTGTAGATATGTAGAGCAGAGTAGTCAATATCCACATACTTCAAGTAAGTGGCTATTGCACTCTGTGCGTCTGGCGCTTGTGACCGACCGTCGCGTATTCCCAGTCATCGCGTTGTTAACATCGCCGTTACCAGCAATGCAATTATACTCGTAATATACTTAGGCGCTTATCATTTTAAAATTCAGTGGAGGCAAATAATTGAATGATGCCTTTCACTTTCGCATATGATGGGATTATGTTGGATTTTAATGGGATTACCGCGATTACAACGACGATGAAATGGAGAATACAAAAGGAAATGTTAAGAAAAAAATCAGTTGAGAAAGCACATACATAACAGCAGATATGGGTATATATTAAGCCTGTGAGTTTTAAACTCAAAGGAAACTCACAGGCTTAGTAGACTATTACGAAAACGGCGAACTCTTTCTTTCAGTAATTTCTTCCTTTAAGACTCCAAACAGTTCCAACGTTTGTTATGTCATTTCACAAGTAAGCATCAATTCTTATTAATTAGACTAGACTTACTGTGCCCTACTATCTATCACATGATCTTATCCAATGCCGGAACGTCAAAGATCTCGAACAGTTCACTTGAGGTAAATACGTCGTTCTAAAGGAAAATCGTTTTTTTTTTCAATTTTCTTCGCCCTCGAGAGATAAATGCTATGTTATCGCTGCAACAAGAACTCAGAACCGACAGTTTTCTGGAGTCATATATATTTTTTTCAGAGTCGTGAAGTTCATCCATTTTTGAATTGTCGTCCCCAAGTAAGAGTACCAGCGATAACTTTGCCGTTATTACTTTTTTTTAGCAAGCCGTACTAACATTATGCATTAGATGTCCGGCTTCGTTAATTGTTCTATAGAAATATGGATTAGTGCAAGGTGCAGATCAACGATGACCCCAAGAGTCGTCTCATCGGATGTTGTCATTGTCCACGCTTCGACGCCATACATCAGGACGGGAATAATGAGCGACTTGTAGAGTTTGATTTTTGTTCGCCGAGAGAGGACTTTACTTTTCAATTGCCTACTCAGTCCAAAGAAACACCTGTTGGCAAGAGTGATTCTGCGTTGGATTTCAAGGCTGACATTGTTGGTGTTGTTGATACTGATTGCCAGGTATACGAAATTATCTACAACTTCAAAGTTATGACTGTCAACAGTGACGTGGGAGCCAAGACGCGAATGCGCTGACTGTTTGTTTGATGACAGGAGATATTTCGTCTTGTCCTCATTCACCACCAGACCCATACGCTTCGCTTCTTTATCTAGTCTGGAAAAAGCAGAACAAACGGCGCGGTTGTTGTTCCGATGATATCAATCTCATCGGCATACGCCAGCAGCTGTACACTCTTGTAGAAGATTGTACCTTCTCTATTTAGCTCTGCAGCTCGTATTATTTTTTTCAGAAAATTGAATTGATTGAAGAAGTTGCGCGATAGCGAGACACCCTGACTGAAGCATCGTTTGGTATCTTTCACTGCCATTCAGCAGGTCGGAGAAGTGTTCCCTCCATAATTATCAAAAGGGGGGTTTCCTTCCGAGGCTCTGATTGTTTTTTCATTGGGGATGTTTTTTTATGTGGTGGGTCCCAAACCCTACGCACAACCGAAAAAGCGGGCTTCGCCTTCTCACTTTAGCTCGCCTTCAAACGGATGTCTGTTGGCTACCCAGGGGATAATTGGTCTAAAACCGGAAGTCGTGAGCTGCTTGAGTCATATGTAAAATAATCGTTCCTAGCCACTCCCAAGTGAATGGCAATCAGAAACTTTCCTCACTTGCGTGAACTTCTACATATGACCCCATCCCCCCTTATCTTATACTCAATATTAATAGTTTGGAGTCGGCTTAAAAATTGGAAGTCCCACCATTTATGGGTCCTCCACAAAGCCATCAGCAAAGGTTTTGTGAATATATGTCAAGAATGGTCCATTTAGAGATTTTCTTTAAAAAAAAAACGCAGAAAATTCAAATTTAATGGGAAATGTTCATTATCATTCGAAAGAACATTCTATGGTATTTGTTTTTTAAAGATTATCTCTTTCAAATGTTGCCACGGCTATGTCTCAGATGTTCCATCCGTTGAGTCCAATTTTCAATGACTCGTTTGAACGAACTGTGCTGGACCTAGTATATTCAAGGCCGATTACTAACATGACAGCTTGACATGCCTCACACGTGATCTTTCAAAAAAAGACTATTTAAAAAAGTACCTCTCCTGGGATCACCCGTTATACGTTAGGGATTCCTTGTACAATACTGGTTCGGATATATCAGGGCAAATCCCCCAGCTCTTGGTCTGCTGATTTAGTCGTCATTAATAATAAATCGCTGCATCGCTTCATAGAAGCGCCTTCCATTTCAAATCTCTCAAATTATACGTCCCACAGTTGGATTAAGCTAGTTTCAAAATAGACAACGACAGGCAGCCACATCCTTTCATGAATGAAGTGTAAAATTCTATGGCCACTAATACCAGGTGTATCAACCTTCTCTCCGAATTCATTACGTAATTATAATGTTTATTTAGCTTATCTCAATTGTATCTAATTGCATATGCAAGCATTTATTCCAAAACTGCATACAATTTAGACCCCATAGACCACACAACGGCGACCTCAAAAAACGTTTACCAAAGTGACTAAGGCAACTTAAGTAGCTGCATTAGTTGCCAGCACCGTTGGCCGGCCAAACCCACCGAATTAACTTTATTAAAATGCGCATAAGGCAGTCAAACGAAAATTTATTAAAAATCACTACATTATGCTAAGTGCATTCAATTTAAATTAATTTCAGCATTTAAGCGCTTGGCAGCTTGTTGTGTTTGTAACTGTAATTCGGAAAGGCACGGAGTGCTTAGTGAAACTGAAATGGCAATGCACATGCGACATAAGCATATGCAACAACAACAACAACAACAGGTAGCATATTAATTTTTCCACAATTTTTTTTCGTTTTGTTGTTATTTTTATATTTCAAACCGAACCCAGACACAAACGCGACATAAATGTTGCATTCAATTCCGTTCCACTCCCAGCAACATTGCAATAAAAACTGACTAGAGGAGTGAAAAAATATAATAATAAATATGAGCAAAGAATTTGTATAAAAATTATTATTTATGTTTTTGTTTGTGCTGTTGTTGTTTTCCTAGACAAAAGGGGCGCCGTTAAAACGACTTACCTGTAGCATAACATTTACTTAAGTAATTTTTGCCATTTATGCAAAAGTGACAACGTCAGCGACGCGCTGACAGTGCATGTGACACCGACTGCAGTACAGAAGAAAAAAAAACAACAAAACTGAAAAAAGTATTGTCGCATAAAAATAGCCGAGCAATCAGTTGGAGTGACAATGTTGGCAGTCGCAGCGCCACCGCCACCGCCACTGTCGCAGTCGCGGCTGTTTAGCTATTCATAAACAATATAACAATACTCGTGCAATTGTCAAAGTTGACAATTTGTAATTTATTGTGCGACAACAACAGCAACAACGGCAACAATAAAAGTAGGAAATATCAGAATATTAACAATTGTTAAACGCCAGTCGCCGCATCACGCCTTCGCGTCAAACGAGAAAGTGACAGTTAATTGAGCTTAGCGACGAACGCTAGTTCGCGACCACGCCACGACGTTTGACACAACGCTCGCTTCTGAATGATAATCGTGCAGAAAGCGTTGGATTAATGATTTTGACAGTGAATTATGAGTCCGTTACAGTCAAGTGATTCTTAATCGCTGTGGCGTTGTTAGCTTTTGTTATGGCTGAAATGTTTTCTGACAGCGATTCTAGTATGACCCGAGATGGTCAGTTTCTGATTATATTTCTGGTTTCCAACTGTTTCCGCATAATGTTCATTTACGGTTTGTAGACTCCGACGACCGATAGGTATACATTAATCCCTTACAGCTTAGCAAGAAAGCTTTACAAAGTTGTAGCGCAATAACGCTGTCGTCCTAATTTTTTCTATAGTAAACTCCACCCCTTTTTGGTAGCGCATTTTCACGCAGAACGAATACTATTTCTATCCTTCCAACATCTTGGCTTCCTTATGTGAAGAATAAATGTTGTTTCGGAGTAAATCTGTTCATTATAAAATGACCAACCAAACTGAGTATAAGTCAACTAACAGTTGTCAAAAACACGAACTTCGAAAAAAGTATTTCCTCATTGAAACCCACACACCCCTGTTAGATATTGCCGAACGGCTTACGATTGAACCATCTTTGGTCCAGCCTATTAAAATATTATTTGTTATTTGATTGTGTAAAGAATTTGAAGAGTACTGTGGAGAACATAAGATAATATAACAAATATTCTTTAAGATCTCTCCACTGCTAGACAACAGGATGCTTTATCGATCGTCTACTATGAATTATCGATAATATAATAGCCTTTTCCCACGGGAATTAATTGAGCAATTAACCGGTCTTTGCTCGATTAAAGCGCTAATTTAGATCGATTTACCATACAAAAGAAAATTCTTATTTTAGTTCATTAATTTTTAATCGAATACAATCGAGTTTAAACAGGAATGCAACTCTGCGGGTTGTTGTCCACACTGGAAATTTAGTTGTGGTTATTGATAAAATTGCAAACAGCTGAAACTTTTTATGAACAGCAAAAACAAAAATGTATAAAAGCTAATCGTTAATCGAGTAGCCGGTTGTATGAAAGCAAGAACTGGTTTCTCAATTTAATTAAATGAAATTTTACTAAATTAATTTGGCTGTGCGAAAAGGATCGTCGCTGGGTCGTCGAAGACAGCGTTTGACTGTGGTCGAATATTTCGTATAAAAATTGGTCTATCTTCTATCTGAAAGGAATTAGGTGCAGAGAATATAAGAGTACTTAGTTTCTTGCCAAGAATTTTAAAATGCTGATTTAGTTAGATTACATCAAAGGAACATTCAAATCAGTCTCAATGCTTTGCAAGAAGTTTCCTCAAATATTTGCAATGCCATTATTATTGAAACACAACCATCGAGGTTACTCTTGGTTTCAGCCAGGAGTCAAACAAAAGGCAAAAACATATTTGATTAATTCTTGGAAAAAGTTCCCTATATGAAACAATCATTATCGGTTAACATTACTTTTCTGTAAGAATGTCTAAAAATAAACTGGAATAAACAATTAAAAGTGAAATTTTGAAACCAATGAATGATAAAATAACCGGTTAAAATAGTTCTCTGCTCAAAACTAGTTAAAGACTGCTGAAGCTCATAATCCAGGAAGGCTGATTAGTTTGCTAAAACTGGGACTCAGCAGAATGATTTGATCTCGTGTGCGATCAAGGAGCGTCCAACGTCTTTCTGGATCTTTGTGAAACGCAAGAGATCTATTACGCTTCTTACTCTTTGGAAGGTTCTTCACTTCCTATTTGTAAAGATTTCTGACCGCTCCGATTGGTAACTACGGTAAAGCTGAAAGCCAGATGTAAGAAAAATCATCTTAACAGTTTTATGATGAGCTCAATAAGTTCCTTCAGGTTATATAGACTAGACTATCTGGAGATCTTGACCATTATAAATACTCGTAAATATAATACGACGCCTAAGTTTGTATGGTGGCGGCATCAAAAGAGATTGTTTGTGTATCTTGGCTGTAGATGGAATTTTGTAGTTTGTTTTCAAGGGAGAATGTCACAATAACTGGAAGGATTATTACACAAAGCTTAGATATAGAGTCAATAGTTCAACAAACATTTTTCAGAGTCTCGTATTTCAGCCAAATACTCCTACTATAGAACACTGAGTGGTTTCATCGCAGTAAGGTTGGTATTGGCAGAAAAAAAGTCAGGGTTCTTATATGTGAGCGAAATAACAAAGCCAGGACCTTATTTGGAATGAAAATTAATGCAAGTTGTCAAAATGGGAAGAAGAAGAAATAACGTCATGCTATTCTGATTTACACCGAAATTACTTTGAAGGTTGTAGCGCCAATTAAGGAGAAGAATAGTTTTTTAAACGAGTGTGTGTATTTCTATTAGATTCTTTACTATATTTCTAAAAGCTCTCTATGTCAACTCTATAACAAAATGTATATTGTTTAATTAAAAAATATAAAAAAACTCTAACAATTACTGCACAGAAAGAAGAATGTATCTAAAAAATTTGTATAAAAGTTAAGCATTCAAATTAAAGCAAATGGAAAAAAGAAAAAAGACGCGCGCTTGGCAATTGTTAATTTATTCATGAATGCATAAGTGCGCTTCCGTAATAAATCGCTGCTGCTGCTGCTGGCGTCATCGTCGTAATCTGGTGTGCAGCAGCTTATTACGCTCCGTTTAGCATTTTGAATTTCCAAGCGAGCAATGCGACCAACAACCAACTGCAGAGCATACAGACAGCACAACGCCCAAAGGGCCGCAAAGTGCTAAACGTTAGAGCGCGCTAAAATAAAAGAAAAAACAAGAAAAAAAGAAAGAACAATCTAAAACAAAAGAAAATATACCGAGGTGTGTGGCTGTGTGGATGTGGGTGTTTGCTGCCAACTGTTTTAGTGCCTTTAAATGGCGCATGGGGTACTAAGTGTTTAATGTAGGCTCCCCCATTTAGGCATGCGATCACACACACACCCTCTCTATCATGTTTACAAAAAATTAGAATTCACCAAAATGAGTGGAACGGTATGGTGTTACAAGTGTACTGGCCAAAATGGGCAACACTACACACATACATACATACAAACATATATATTTAGGCCCATCGCTTGTGACAGAAATGTTTCTAAGTGCAAGCGCGCTTAATTGTTGTCTAAAAGAAACTGTTTAGTGAAAATGACTCAGCCATGTGAATGCGGAAAATTAGGGGGATGTCGTTATTTAATAGTGTCGGATTTTTTATTTATTTTATAGCGACGCACAGAGGCTTTTTTGCTCATAAAAACCCAAATAGGGGAAAGAGGCCAGCAATTTTGTAAGGCATAGGTCGCAATAAAACGTTTGTGAAGAGTTTTTCACTAATTTGGGTTAAGTTCAACCTGCCTCACTTCCTAATCGCGCAACTTTTTAATAGGCCATGAGGTTATTGAGGAAATTTCTTTTCGAGCACAGTTCGTATTTTATTATGCAATTATGGAAATTGTGAGCGCAATGTGTTTTCCCGAAACGGCAATGCAATATGTTCTATAAAGTATTTAGTAAAGCTGATGGATTTAACTAACGGATACTATAGTTCTGATTTATTTCGACTGTTACTAACGTTAAAGCTTTATCTCTAGATACGACATTCTGACTAATCGATATAAGCTTAAGGAAAAAACACATTATTTAAACAAAATTCAAAAACTTTTCAAAAGGTATATACCGATTATAGTAATCCTCCAGCTTTCCGAAACCATTTTTGTAGTAGAAATGCACTTTTAAAATAATTCTCATCTCGGCGATTTCCTTCCAACGAAAATAGTATTGAAATCTGGTACAAAAAGAGGCCGGTAGCCTGATCCGAAGAATACGATGGATACGTAAGGTCGTTGAAGTCCAATTCATACAATTTTATTCATTGACTTATAGCTCGGAAGATTTGACGGGACATCCCTTCCAGATCTGTTGCATGGTATTCGTTATTGGATCCTGCGGATGCTTCATTTCACGTAATCCGAAATCAATCTCAATAGAGTCGGAAATATCAACTGTCAAGATTTTAAGATATTTGCAATATCATTCGCAGTAGTGTTCCATTGGAAGAATCATTGAAAGTGATCAACCCATTTTTAAATCATCATCCCATAATTAAAAGAACAGACATGATGACAATATTTCAGTGCTGAGTAGGATCGTTTCTTCTTAGCTGTCTGCCTTCTTTGTTCTTTTCTGTCGTATTTTCGTTGGCAACTTAAAGGATGTAGCTAGTTCTAACAAGGGAACTAACAAAGGAACCATATTTGGACTTCTTTTCGTCCACTATACGTCCACTCCAGCTGCTGGTATTACGGATGATATCGGCCGATACATGTTCCTAGTATGAAATTTGTGATGGCGCCTCAGTTTTGAAACTCGGAGTTCCTCTTTAGTTCCTCTTCTATTATTTTAATAAAATATTATGCGAATGTTCCTAGCTTTTCTTAATGCCTACCGGTTTCATTGGAGGCTTATTTAAAATACTTAGATCACAGTAAGAATGGACTGTTAGGACACCTGCAGTATCCAAATGAAGGTATTTAACATTAATTTGGGACTGAGGTATCATGATTCTACCAAAGGCAAGTGATAATAGGCTATTTTTATAAAAGCAGGTGCTAAATATTCCACAAATTATGGAGATTTCATAATTCTAGTCTTCACATAATATCCTCGGCCGTGAATATCACTTTCTTTAAAAAACATTTCGATGCGATCAGCTTCGTATAATAGCCTTTTCACACAGCCATTAATAATAATTAATTGATCAATTAAAATTTTGATTCAGAAATCAGTTTTTTCATTTCTCTCTGCCGGCTACTCGATAGTTGAGACAAAATTTTGTTTTTGCTTTTCATATGAAGTTGGTAAATTTCATCAGCTGATTGCATTTTTTTTTTTATTTATTTCCAGCAGCGTCGTCTACCGTCGTGTAATGTGAACAACAACTCGCAGACAAAGAACGTACATATATATAATTACAAATACGATCTTTGTCACAGAGTTGCATTTCATTTTCAAGTCGATTGAAATTGAATTAAAAATCTGTGTAGAAAAATGAGATTTTTATTTTGTATGGTAAATCGATTTAAATCAGCGTTTTAATGGAGCCAATTCTGGTTAATTGACCAATTAGCTCCTGTGTGAAAAGGCTATAAGATTATTATTTCTAAAAAGAACAGAATACGAAAACCTAAGATTTGAATGGTAAAGAGTAGCTTAAACTATAAACTTTTAACTAAAATTTTATAGTAAAAATTTCAACTTCTATCATTGCACCGTCTATCAGTATTCCGGCAGCATAAATTTAAAATTCTCAACGGATTTCCTCATCAATTACCAACCACCGACACGTTCATATATGTATGTATGTATTTTGCATAGAAATTTCAAGGACATCCGCAGGAAACATTTAAAAACCATTTACATACACGAGCACGAGACTGTTTTATCAAAAATGTCATGTTCCTCATACAGATAATTTTTATTCGGCCCTATTCCCG
This sequence comes from Zeugodacus tau, assembly GCA_031772095.1. Classification (NCBI taxonomy): domain Eukaryota; kingdom Metazoa; phylum Arthropoda; class Insecta; order Diptera; family Tephritidae; genus Zeugodacus; species Zeugodacus tau. Next base: position 27,193,337 of record CM062652.1, read on the forward strand.
TTGTCGTTGTCGTTTTAATAGTCGTTTCTAAGTCGTTGTCGTTCTTATCGTCGTTTCGTTCCTAAATTGGTATTCTTGAAGTATATCGTAACGCCTAAGAAAAGTTATCGAAATTTGTCTACATATTTTATATAGTATACTTTAAGGAGCTCTTTTCCCATATAAAAATTTCTTTCTTATGCAACGAGACACATTTTTAAAGCAGTCTTTAATGGATTTTCTGCTATTCTATATTGACTCTAAACAACGTTATCACTGTAAATATTGTACTTCCGTACAACAATGTTAGTCTTCCATCTTTATTTGACTTTTTAAAAGAAGTAGTGGTGACATCTGCGTCCTTCAAACTTTCTTCTAAAATATGTTATACTTCCAGCGTCTCATGCTCCTTGCTTCTGGCTAATCCAACTACTCTAACTAATGGTCCAGCCAAAGGAGACATGGGTATCTGTTTATTAACTCCTCCCTCTTGGTGGAGTAGTATTTTTTTCTTCGTTTTGAATTTTAAGATCTTTCATATCTTAAATATATTCTTAGATATAAAAATGCAATTTTATTAATGCCAACAATTTCCGACGCGAGATGGCTGTGGAATGGATTTATTTTTTTTTTTTAGAAAAAAATATCTCTCCGAAAAAATCGAAATTTAAAGGATTTATCGCTTTTCTAAAGTCCTTGTCATATCCAGGATATTTTTCCATTTCAGAAATTAAAATTTCAAACTATTTCCGATTTGGAATTTTCATCTTCACTTTAAATATTCTTTCAAACAACCTCGTCGTTTCTATGTCGCTCACAATTATAGCAACGACAAAAAACGACTGTTTCTATGTCGTTTCTATAGTCGTTTCAAATTGGGGAATCTCAATTTTTTTTCGATAAATGTCGTTAACGCCAACAGGAATGCCAAATAGGCGTTCTTAAGTCGTTTTAAAACGATAACGACAACGGGAATAGGGGCGATTATTCCTCCTTTTGCTTTCACATGAGGCGAGTGAGCGGCGCTGTCAGAATGAAAAACTTTCCAGACGGAGAAATTTTCAAGTGACAGACAGACAGACAAACCAAAGTACGTGAAGGGCCTGAAGGTGTTGTACTCTGTGCGGGTGATGGCCTTGCTGTGCCACACCGATATACATGCAAACGAACACACTTTAAATTGGAAAATGAATGCCACAGCTGTAAGCAGAGCGTAACGGAAAGTAGCAGAGAAGACAATAGCGGTACATTTCACAGAGCAAAAGTGTAGTTGTGGTTGATAGGGAGTGACGTAGAAAGCATGATCAGGGTTGCATTGCATATGCTGTAAATGGCAGAAATGGAAGGATGCTAGTGCATTGTTGGCACTGTTGTTGATTGTTGAGGTTATGCATGTTATCTGGGGGAGGGTAGAGATAGGGAGAGGCAAGTGAAACAACTGACAAGCGCTGTTGACAGTTGCAACTGTATTTTTATTGGCATAAAGTTGAAAGTGATACCGTAGACAAAGGCGGCTCCTACTCGTGCTGAGCAATAATGGTGAAAGGAAGTGGTGAAAAGAAAATTATTAAATTATAATTTCAAATATTATTCTTTCTGAACAAATTCTGAAATCTCTACGAAAATTTAAAATTTGGATTTTTAATAATTACAAAAATTGTGTATCAAAGTCGCAGAACTTTAAGAGGCATCATTACAAATTTTATGAACCTTTATATCAAATGGATCTTCTTTCAGTCCTACTTAGCCAATCTCATCACTTTACTAAACCGAACTTACTTATTATCAGAGACATTTTCGCCTCACAAAAGTTACAACCAAGAAGAGTTCTTACTAGAAATAGTCTGGTGGACGTTAGAAAGGACATTTTTAACAATTTGTTTTTGGGGAGACCGTATATTCCAATATTTCCACCTGGAATCATAGTATATAGAGCTATTGAAACCACTTTTCGATTAATTGTTTGAGCAAGGCTTTCTCTATTCTTGATGTCAAACTACGCTGGAGTACTTAGAGACTATAAATTTAGCTTCAGGTGGTTTCATGGTGATCTCAAAAGGTCTCCCTGAGCTCTGCTCAAATTATTTGGTTTTGAATAGAACGATAATATTTGATACCTCCTCTGACGGAACATTGCAAGCACAGATATATCCATTAAAATAGGTTGGTTAGGTTTTTATACTCTCGCAACAAATGTTGCTAAAGAGAGTATTATAGTTTTGTTCACATAACGGTTGTTTGTAACACCCAAAACTAAACGAGTTAGATATAGGGTTATATATACCAAAGTGATCAGGGTGAAGAGTGAAGTTCAAATCCGAATGTCTGTCTGTCCGTCCGTCCGTCTGTGCAAGCTGTAACTTGAGTAAAAATTAAGATATCTTGATGAAACTTGGCACACTTATTTCTAGGCACTAGGTAAAAATTAAGATATCTTGATGAAACTTGGCACACTTATTTCTAGGCACCATAGGAAGGTTGCTTTCGAAAATGAGCAAAATCGGACCACTGCCACGCCCACAAAATGGCGAAAACCGAAAACACATAAAAGGCCATAACTAAGCCATAAATAAAGATATGGAAATAAAATTTGGTTTGAAGGATCGCACTATGAAGGGGCATATTTGGATGTACTTTTTTTGGGGAAGTTGGCGTGGCTCCGCCCCCTACTAAGTTTTTTGTACATATCTCGCAAACCAATTGAGCTATATAAACCAAACTTTCTACAGTCGTTTTTTTCAGCCACTTCCTAATACAGTCCAAAAATGATAGAAATAGGATCATAACCACGCCCACCTCCCATACAAAAGTTAGGTTGAAAATTACTAAAAGTGGGTTAACTCACTAACGAAAAACGTCAGAAACACTAAATTTCACATAAGAAATGGCAGATGAAAGCTGCACTCAGATTTTTTTACAAAATGGAAAATGGGCGTGGCGTCGCCCACTTATGGGTCAAAAACTATATCTCAGGAACTACTCGACCGATTTCAATGAAACTTGGTTTGTAATAGTTTCCTTACCTCCCAATAATATGTTGTGAAAATTGGCCAAATCGCTTCACAACCACGTCTACTTCCTATATACCAGAACTTTGAAGTCGATCTGAATCGTTTACTTTCCAATATATAAAGTAAGCACTAGTGAAGACATCGGTGCAGAACTTTGCACAAATACTGTATTTATAGTGTGGCAGCCCATTTCTAAAAATCGCCGAAATCGGACCATAGGTTTTCAAGGCCCCATATATCGAACATGAGGACCTCGGTGCTTCTAACCTAATATTAGGGTTTCCAACTTTCAATGGACTTTATACAATATATATGACGAATATGTGGGTCAAATTGTGTATTATATAATATAAATAAAGTTAAATAAATAAATTGCGAGAGTATAAAATGTTCGGTTACACCTGAACTTAGCCCTTCCTTACTTGTTTAATGTAGTGTTGGAGAAATTAGTGTGGTCTCAACTGACTGGTGATAACATACACCTTCTGAGTTACGTGGCTTCATTTGATGTCACGAAGAAACTTCCGTAATACAGCTCCCATCCATTAGATACTGGTATGCAGAATCCACTATGAGTATGGAATAGATTCCGTTTCATAAAACTGATTTAAGAATTTTTGGTTTGAAAATTCCGGGTTCAATGTTTGAATTATTTCGAACCTAAAATATAGAATAAGTCTCTTGAATATTTGAGATATATTCAGTACTTTCAACTGTGAACAGAAAGACCCAAAATTAACTTGGTCATCCATTAAGTATATTCCATCGGACTGCCATAACCTACAATGAAACAATAAGAGGCTACCGTTATTTTGTGAACCCTCAAGCCATTCATCACTTTCGCAGTTAAATAATTAAGTTTACAATATTCAATCGTACAGGATTTCGCGGATTTCTCAACAAGTGTCGAAGAACAACTAACGAAACGACAACGGAGCGCTTGTGGTGTCTGGAAGAAATATTTTGCAGGATTATTTAGCTTTAATAAAATCTAGCAGGACGAGCTTCATAAGAATTGTGATGATATCAATCTATAGAGACAAAATAATCCTTGGATCCTTAGTATGAATCAAGCCATTGATATCTCGAAAGTTTGATATATAATAATAAACCGTGGTGAAAGTAACAATTGCTGTCATTGTAGCGGTGTATGCGATATTGAGGAATACAGTCAAGTTGACAGCCCTTGGTTGAAGAAAAGGCAGATCCGCTCCGGATCGGGGTCTCGACTTCGGTGGGAACGGTACGAAAGTGGTATGATCAGTAGGTTTTGAAAAGGATATCCTCTAACCGAATGCCATCCGGAATGATACTTTTAAATTTCCCATACGAGATGATAATATTTTCTCAGTCGGTCCTAGATTATTTGGAAGATTCGCCTAGTAAAGTATACATTTAGAGTCGCGAGTTAATAATAAAACTGTTATAAATATCGATAACTTGTATCCACACTCTTACCTCTATATCCTTGCGATCGATATCCTTGTATCCTTTAAAATTGCTGTATTCTTTTGATATTTAAATTCTTATTTGCATCCTGTCGGGTAGCCATTTCAACGAACTCCAAGGTTTGAACGAACATAATGCTAAATGCATAATAACTTTCAATCATATTGATTGACAAGCTTTCATATTCCTAAAACTGTATTGAGCATGTTCTCCTTCTACCAGCTGTTCCCAACAGCAACTGAAGTGTTTGCAGCAACAGTCAGCATTCTTATTTGAGACAACTGACTGCACTCACTTTTGTTGCTACTTCATGTCCTTTCTTCTACTTCACTCAGCTATGCTGCGAACAAACAAAGAAAGAGCAACGCTTTCAAAGTTCACTCGCCTTTGCCACTGTTGTTGCCGTTAGGATTGTTGGCTGTGTTGTTGCAAAGGTTGCTGCTCCCGGCGATAGCTACTGTTTGCAAAATTCTTCTTTAACTTCTTAAAATGCAAACAAAGGCTGCAAAGGTGATGCATTAGATGCCAAGCGGAGCGGAGTCTTTATTAAATGGCAAGGCATTACAACGACCAGAGGAGTGAAGTAAGGAAGCAGAAGGACAGAAAAGGAGTAAAGTACCGAAGGAGAACTAAAGTACTGTATCTTGAAGTCCCTGAGTACCAAAAAAGGGAACTAAAGTATCAAAAGGCGAATATGCAAAGCATGAGCCATCATTAAGTTGTGAGCTCAGACATGGCCAACCTCCAGGGAATGTAGCCTGGCAAAACCAGAACACTTTCCTACACATGGCAGTATTTATTTCAACTATTTTATTACTAAACGAAACGTTTTGCCGCCTGCCAGTCTCACTGAATTTTACTTTCGCTTTCGAGTTTCCACGGAAAACTATCAAAAACTTTTTTCTTTTTGAGGTTATCATAAATCTCAGCTAATTTACGCGTGCTTGAGTACAATAAATATGTACGAGTATATCCCAGCGCCATGTGATACAAGTTTGTCTGTACACACAGTCGCCACACAAACACTTCGAAGCGAAGCACACGAACGCAAAAGTTTCTTTATGACTTCGCGCAGACAGTGTGTCGTCGGCAGTTTGGGAAATGAGGGCAGTCAGGTTGGCGACACTGCGAATGTTATTGTGTCAGGTAAAGACACTGTGGCGCAGCGGGCTGTATCGCCTGCGAAAGGTCATACATAAATGAAAGAAAATGCTGAAATTTAATGCGTAAACGTGCCTTGGCACAATCAATACTCGCATAGGCCGAAAGGATGTGAATAACAAAAAGGCTGATAATATGTTAAGTATGTGTCTCTTGAAGATGAAAGATTTATTCAGTTGTGATACAGCGTTTAATGAAGAAGAAATGTTGTGATGTTTATATTAAGTGAAGTAGAGAAGCTTGACAATTTATCCAAATCTATTCAAACATCGAATGACCGTTCCGCCAGCACGTTGTTAAAGGAAATTGTTTGGACAGAAACGAAATTTCTAGGGAAGCGATTATCGATTCGTCGTTTCCGAGGGATTTATTCATTCTTCCTATACATTTCGAAAATAAAGGGGTTTTTAAATAAAACAAAAGCGGTTTGATATATCAATGAAAATCTTTATCCTTGTGACAGTACATTCTATGCCATTATGTACTCGATTTCTTTTGTACGGGCACGCTTTCAGTAGTCCAGACGCTGAACCCAATTTTCGACGGTTTTCAAACATAAATCGGCCTGCAATTTCACGTTCGATATTCGTACGAAGTTCATCAATCGCTTGTTGGCATAGCCCGCAGACTTGACGTATCCCCACAGGAAATAGTCTAACGACGTCAAATCACACGATCGAGCCGGCCAATTGACTGGGTCATTTCGTGAGACAACACGTTTACCAAACTTGGTCTTCAATAAATCGATTGTGACATTCGCTATGTGGCTTATGGCGCGGTCCTGTTGAAACCACATATTGTTCAAGTCCATATCATCCAATTCGGGCCAAAAATATTTGGTTATCATTGAGCGGTAGCAATTCCCATTCACAGTAACGATCCAGTCTTGATCATCACGGAAGAAGTACGGCCCAATATCGCCGCCGGTCCATAAACCGCACCAAACCCAAATTTTTTTGGGATGCAATGGTGACTCATTTAGTACGTGTGTATTGCTGCCTGACCAATAACGCATTTTTTGCTTATTGACGAAGCCAATCAACCAGAAATGAACATCATCGCTGAAGATGATTTTTCTATGAAAATCCGGATTATTATTTTCGTTTTCCCTATTCACGAACAAACGACGTTTATGATGGTCAAGCGGCTTCAATTTGATCATGTAAGGATGTAGGCCAAGATCTCTTCACAAAATTTGTCACAACGACGTCACAGAGTTGGCCAATGCTTGAGAACGATGTGTGAGAGACTGATTTGGGTCTTTCTGTCTCACTGGCACGGGATCATTTGGATCGTAGGATAGTAAAGCTTACCGAAGATAAATGTCAAAAGAGTTGGAAAATATGTGGCGTCGTTTGCAGTCCCTATCGATCTCCTTTTATAGCGTCCTATTAAAAAAACCTTTAGATAGGAAGCTTTCAGTAGTGTTCCACAGCTATTTCAATTTGACTATAAATAAATATGAGAAGGAAATATTTAGACCAAAAATCCTGGATAAGAATAAATATTGATTACATATGTATGTATTTTCCATAATTTAAAAAGAACAATATAACAGTTTACCCTAAGAAATAACAACTCAGGACTCTGTTAGTACACTGAAAGTGAAAGACTAAAAGGGTTTCGTTGATCCATGAGATATCCTCATTCATTCATATCTAGGTGTTTTGGTATCAAAAGATCAATCGGTTTATAAATTAACAAGTGGAAAGCCCTGCAATCTCCGTCGTAAGGAACCTAAATCCAAACGAAATCTAGTAGACTGCGTCGTCTCTCATAGAACAGGAGAGATAGATTGCATTAAGAGTACTTCGCACCAAACTAAGAAGGCAGACACGATGTTAAATTGAGCTTAAAATGTAAAGTCAAAGCTGACATTTGACTATAAAAGTCAGATCCCTTTCTTGTATAATATATGTACTTTCTTTTGGTTGAAATTCCCTTCCGAAACTAAGAGCTGCCTTCCCGGTCGACACAAAAACTTAATCGCAACGTCATTTTCTTAGAAATTGTATAACTGTAAAAAATTTAACCACAATCGATGCGCGGCTGCAGAAATCAATTTCATCATACCCTGTAGTTCGGTACCATCGGAGAAGAGCTAACGATATAACTAATTCCGAATCATTAGGACCGGTCCAAGCCCGATTACATGCAATGTTATTTGACTAACGATTTTTACATTGCAATGTCCTACGAGAGTAATCGAGCGGTGCGGCTCTGCATTACCAGTCATTGGTGAAAGGACTAGTTCCAAAATCGTTAGTGAATCGCTAGTACAGAATCACTAGCGTTTTCGTTAATTCAAAATCGCTAGCGATTCTACTGGTCCATTAACGCTTGTGGTTCTACGCCTGAGAAAAACTTTTGAAAACAACACTTTTACAAAAAATAAAACAAATGTTTACGAAATACAAAGAAATATATTTATTTAATTCATGTACAAATATTCTTATATTCTGTCTCCTCCCTTTTTTCGTCCTTAAAAATTATCTTACATTATATTATTCTTATATACTAATTATTTATTTTCTTTATTAATATAACTTTTTATTATTAGTTATTTTAATTAATTTTTATTTATTATTGCAATATACATACATATGCATGCAAAATAAAAAATATTATTAGTTTTTAGTATAATAATGTTGTAATAATAAGTTTTCAATTATATTAACCCTGGAAAGTCATGCCTCGTTGTTTCGACGACGCGAGTGTTTATTTTGTACAAAAGCCGAATGAATCAGGGCTGTGAAAATTTTATTTATTTAATAAAAGATTTAAGAAAAACTGTTTGATATTGTTTTATTTAGAAGATATATAAACCAGGTAATGTGAATATATTGATTTTAGTAGGTTTTGATAGGTAGGATAATATATTAAGGACTTTGAGTAATGCCGTCGTCGAATCGACGTGGGATGACCTCTACTTTTTAAAAATAGCGATGACCTTCCAGGGTTAAGTATATAACCTGATCTATGGGTGGATAATCCCGCGATGGTTCTATGGGTTGTAGAGTTTGGGTGATCTGCGGTGATTTTGTTGTTGTTTGTGATGATCCGGTGTTGGCGCCTCCGTCCGTGGTTGTTGTTGCCTTTTTCTTGTGTTGCGTTCTTATTCTTATTTTATTATTATATTTATTCACTTATTAAATTAATTTTCACTTTTTTGCACAATACTTTTTCACTATATGTAAAAATATTCTATAATTTTCCGTACGCAAATTACACATCTTCCTCTTAGTCGGAAAAATGTGAAATGACGCGTCAAATTTTTGGAAAAAAATTGTGTGACAAAAGAGACGAGAGAGAGAGCGCGAAATGAAAAAACAAGAGTACTGTTTTTAGGGGTGGGTTTTGCCAATTCATTTTTCTAGTAATGCCTCGTTGCATTACAAATCATTAGCGAAAAGACTAATTACTAGTAATGCATGAAATCGCTAGTAGATTTAGCGCTCTAGTAATCGCTTGACACCAGCCGAACTACTGGGTACTTATACAATGTGGCATACACAACAAAAGAAAACGGTAGCCGAAGAAAACTCTTATATACACACAGCATAAGAAGTCACAATCATCATACCAGATAAATAAACAAGCAACTAAATAGTGAAGCAGCTGAGACGCTGCACGCAGACACTAAACCACTGATTGAGGAAGTGTCTCGATATGTTTTTGTGGTTATTCGATTTGCTGTCAGCGATTCAAAGTGACTTGCTAACTTACTCACCGGCAATTCGGCTAACACACCAACCAACGGAATGGCTGCCTCCGAGTTGCTTGAGCGTGGTTCAGTGTGGTTGGCGAGCTACCGAGCGCCATTGAGCTTAGCTGATAGACTAGGCTTGAGAAATTTTTTTACTTTACTATGCCATTGGACAAATTCGTTTTGGTTTGTAATTTAATCATGATTTTGTGGCTACACACCAGAGATTGACGCATTATATGCAGTCATTTGTAAGTATGTGTATGTGTTTGTTTGTGGCTTTGTCTGCAAATATATTCATCTATTCAATGTGCAGTTTGCTGGAAAATATTATAAAAAGGAATGAGAATTCAATGAATTCATGCAATAAAGTCTAGCTTTGGTGGAAGCTTAAGAGTCTAAGAAATGCTGGAAAATCATACAGTTGAGCGACTGAGCAATGGGCGTTTGGCCAGAAAACCACACTAGGTTGTTGTGTCAATCGTAGGTAAACGGATTGTGAACCAGATAAATTAATTGCGAATGTGCGCCACATACATATACACATATGTACATACATGAGAATGAGTTGTCTGCCGCAAAATTAAATTACTTGCCAAACAAATGCTTATTAGTGCAAAAGTCTTAAGCAAATTGGCGTTGTGCAGTTCATTGATTTGCGATTTGAGCCGCAAAAATAATTTACAGTTATACTTATTATACATACCATATATACATATATACACCTATATATCCCACTTCCAGTGTCGATTTATGCAATTCTAAGTCTGGTGCGGCCTTCTATATGTTGTATATTTATAAAGCTCTTCTAATATTTTTTTTTCATTTTTTCGCTTTTCTAATTATTATAAAGTGTGTCTGTATATGTACATACATACATATAAATTTGTATGGTTCCACATACAGTGTTGCCGTCGGCCATATCATGACGTAGTGACCTGCATTCAGTGTGGAAGGAAATGTTGTAATCTGAAGAGCTTGCAACAAATCAAGCATGTTAGAAAATACATAGTTTTTTTTTACAAACCGCACATGTAACACATACCAACATATATACTAACATAGAGTAAAAATATCGGATACATAAAAAAATTTACATTCAGATAAATAAGTCTGCTTACATTAGGTTGGTACTTAAAAAATAATCTAAAGTTTTTTTGCGCTCTAATCAATATCATCGTATAATCACAAAAATATGTATAATATTTTGGAGCCACTTGAAGCCTCTTAGAACACATCCCGCTGTATTCTATAGTCGCGGTTTTCGTCAGTCCTCGCTGATATTTTTCGAAAGAAGGGACCTTGTTTTGGAAGCGCTTGCGCTGTGCCCTTTGTCGTTCAGCGATTTATTCAGTTATAATTCCTTAAAAACGGTGTGAAATTCCTGATATGAAGTTAGTTAAAGGTTTAAGGTCTTAATTCATATCAGTTGTCTCTTTGAGTGCTGATTGTCAAAAAATGTCAAGATCATATTTTTCTTTCATAGCGTATTCAGCCTAAGAGAGTGAAAGTTAGCTGAATAAAAATTCCATATATAGTAGATCCATTATATTAGTTCGAGTCGGGAAACATATATTGTACTTGGATTTTCCAATAACAACGAAATCGAGGAGGAGAAAATCAGGGTCGATATGTTCCATTACCTAGGGAATGTAGCAATATCTACAGCAGAAGACGAGGAAATGCAAAATACCAGGGAAAAGACTACAGTACAAGTTTGACTCATTAGGAATTGGACTAAGTTATAGACTTAGTTAGATTATTATCAATTGATGATCCAAGTAACATTAGTATTCTCCAATATTCAGTAATACACTCAGACGTAAATGAGAAGCATAACCCACAGCTGTTCAAGAAGGAAAATCAGATATTCTGAAGAAATCCCACACGTAATCCATATGAGTTGTTTCTGGAGATTGTACAACGGAAATATTATTATTAAAAAATTATTGAATAATCTCCAAATTTCAATCTTAAGTATACCAGTTTAATCCTTAGTCCAAATTTAGAACACTTTCCATAAATTTATGTAAATCAGTCTCCCTAATATATATACATACATATATAAATATATATATATATATATATATGTACGCCTTCCGATTGCAATGCAAAATAACAAATGCGTCGTAGTCAAGTACATGCGATAAAAGTGTGAAAGCCAGCCGATCTTCTATAAATGTGAAAATGTGTGTGCGTGAATGGCGATTAAAAGCAGAAGTGAAATCAAAAATTATAATTACAAAACTATGCCACAGCAGCGCTCGAAGGCTACAAGAAAAACAGAAATAGTCTGTGACTTTTTCATTTCAATGATATCTAATGAAGACATATATTGTTGTTAAAATATAATGTATTTAAATATTTTATACCAAAGTATACCGATATAAAGTCCACCGTACATTTAAAAATCCTTATATTAGGTATATGGGAGCTTCGGAAAGTAATTACCCGATTTTACCCATGAAGCATAGAAGCATAATATTAATAGAAAAAGTTTCCCCTAAATTTCAATAAAATATCTGACAGTATTTGCGGGAAAAAATTATCCGAAGACACTGAGGCCCTCATATTCGGTGTATGGGCCTTAAAATTTATTTCTACAATTTAATTGATTTTATTTTTTAATAGCGTTAATTAATTTTTATTCCGATATCTTCATTGATTCTTGATTTACATATTACTAGCAGACCATTCCGGCTTTGTACGAGTTTAAACACATATTTCAAAATATATAAGTTTTTGCACATTTATACACACTCTCCCATACATATGTACGTACTTTACCATTTCTTGTGTGGGTTCATTTAAAAAAAGTAAAATGAAGGAAATTCGAACATTAAATTGAAAACTTGATTACGACCTCTTGTCTTTGGTGTCCGTTGTCTTTCTCTCTGATTATGAAGGCCTTGGGAACGCTAGGAGTTCGACGCCCTAGTGTGAGCTTGTATGTTTCTAATAGTTTGTTTTTCAACCCCGCTGCGCACGCTTCGTACTCGACTCTCAAGAGCGTACTTGGGAGGTTTTGAAATTTTGTTCTCCCTCAAGCACGCGATTGCGATGCGAAGAGAATGACTTGCAAGACGATTTTCAGTTTCAGATTAGGAGAATCACGGAGTCTTTTTGATACCCTCACCTGGGAACTATTTCCAGAAAGTTGAGATTCTAACAATAAATATAGCCTATGTTACTCGGAGTGATTGTGGCTTTCCAATGGTGCAAGCATTTTTGAAATCGGCACAGTAGTTTTTGAGCTTATTCATTACAAACATACATACAAACCTTTCCTCTTTATAATAGTAGTATAGATTAAGTGAACGAATCAGCTGTAATACACAATTGTATTATATGGTTAGTAGGCGTGTGCGTTTTGAACCAATTTCACACATTTTCAACATATTACATCAGGATGTTAAGAAAATATTTTTTGAAATCGGTCGAGTGGTTTATGAGATATGATTTTCGACACGTAACTGGAGGGAACCACGGCCATTGTCAATATTTTATACTTAATTGAGTGCGGCCTTTTTGTACGCTCTTTTCTATAAAATTTAGTGCTTTTGGCGGTTTTGTTGGAGGAGTAAATTTAAACATAACCTTTGTATGGGATGTGGGTGTGGATATTATCCAATTTCATCCATTTTCATGATGCAGGACTAAAATTTTTACGATGGAGTACTCTTTTTAAATATTTAAAAAATCGTTAGATATTTGCTTAAATGCTAACATTATTACATTTTCTATTATCAAAATTTTAACAGTTATTGTAAGGTGGCAACCCTAAGTAAATTTTAATTGTTTATGCCTTTTTTGAGTAATTTTAATAATAGAATACCATATGTTACATAAATTAATTTTTTACCTATTTACAGTTTTAATATAAGTTTTGCAAATATGTGGCAACTCTCCAAAAAATTATAACTATTTATGAATTTCTGTGAAATCTAGTTATTATAATATATCATGTAAAATAAATATTAATTATTTCTAATTTTAATAATTTTTTTATGTAGGTGGCAACTCTTTCTTACGATTTTTACGTTTAATTATGCACAACCATAAATGCCAAACCAATGTACTTAACCGAAAACTGACACAAACCAATCAAGTAATTTCTTAACAATGTGCTGCTGTTGCTGACATTATTGCTGTTGTTGTTGGCCGTACGACTATTAACGAATTAAACCATAACAGTGCAACGACAACAGCAGCAACAACAACAATGCATGCTTTAATGCAATAATCGTGTTAAGAAAATTTCATACAAACATTTATAACTCAAATACGCCACCTACACCCAACAATACGAGTATGCAACATTCCGTTGCATGTGAGTACCTTAAGCGTGCAACAGCAACATATACACATGTAAGTTAACTGTCTGCATGGCTTCAGCGCGCCCTCACTTCACTTCATAGCGCCGCTGGCGAAATAAATTTATGTGAGCGCATTCATCGCACGAATTTAGCAACCAACAACAGTTGTAACAGCAGCAACAACAACAATGCTACGAACTCGAAAATAATTCAAACTAAGCAAAAATCAATTTAGTCAAACGAAAAAGGTTATTTGCTGCAGAATTCTAACACAACAATGGTTGGACGTGCCACTTGTTATTATTGCACTTGTTGTTGTTGTTGCAATTTTAGTGTTGCTAAGCTTATGAGAAACACTTTGCGAAGCAACTACGAAAACTGCGTCTGCCGCAAATTGCTGACAACGCGGTTGTCTGTTCACCGCCGACTCTTGATTCCTGACTCTTGTTGTTGCTGTTGCCACCACCATAACGGGTGCAACGCACCGTTTCAAGAGCTTTTGCTAGAGTCTCGCAATCGCTTATTGGCAGCAATAGTAGAACAACTGCTGCTCGAGGCGTTGCACGCCACTGAATTGCACTGAACTGAGGAGTTTTGAGCCACTTCAATATTGACTCCGCGCGTAACTCTTACCGAAAAGCGTTATAAATTTCAGAACTTATTTACACCCACACACAGCAGCGTCGCACGGCTTCACCTCTCTTCAAACACACACACACGGCATTTATATAGTTATGTACTGTTATTTGCATAAATTGCGTCTTAAACCGAGCTCACAATGAACTGCTTTGAATGCTGCTGCAGCAGCAGTCGAAATTTCTATGAATAAGAAACTCTGATGTAATATAAATTCAGATATATGTGCGGGAGTCTATGAATGGATTTATATGTACGAGGGTGGAACGATAATTCTATTTGCAAAATATTGGAATGGTTAATTTTTTTCGACAAAAACCCCCTTAATTTTATAAACAATATTTTTGGACTAAATATATTCCAATAGTTCCCAGTCTTTCCACATTTTCCTATCTGAGAGGTTCCCAAGAGCTTCAGAATATAAGTGTGTCGAAATATCCGACCTTTTCGAGCGACCGAAACCCTTAATAGTTAAGAAATAACTATACTTAAAGAGAATGAAATATCGAAAATATATAACTCGGAAATTATGATGTGAGACAGTCGTACGTTTCTGAAGTTCATAGATTTGAGCCTTTTGGTTGCATACGCGTTTCCTTTAAGCACAATTAAAATAATTTGCTTAATTGAGGACTACACATAGACCGTTTGTTGTTTAGCTCTAAAGGTCTATATAAAATTAAAAGTAATGCTCTCGAATTGAAGGAATCTTTTAACTCAAGCTTATATTTCCTAGTCGAGATTCAGTCGCTCCAAGTTATACGTTTTGTCTTATCGACATTTAATAATATTTTATATGACTTGACCCAAACAAGTCTTCGACAATGACTGGTCTGTTGTGAACTATCAAGGTCCAAATCTTAGCAAAGTATTGTTGTACTCGTCCATATGGTGTCCAATAAAAGAAAAATCCAAGCATCTAATACCTTTGAATTAATATTCTTCTTGTTTTTTGATCTACCAGATTTTGAGAGCCCTTGCAGTTACACTCAAAAAGGTGGTTATGAGAACAGTATTTAACACTTTTCAAGAACTTACCTTCTTCTGAATAACTTCGTCCAATATTCTTTGATTCCAAAGACAAATATTGTTGTCAATTCCAACTTTAGTACCTTAGTAGATGAAAGTATCGCCTTTTTCGATGTTTTAACCGAATCCCAAGATAATAATTATAGATTATAGGTGATAAGGTGATATTTGGATCCAGTGTTATTAACTTATTTCTAAATGTTGTCTCTAACATAAGAATAAGGGCACTATAGTAAGCCTGATACCATAACTAACACCTTTGTGACAATAGATTTTAATAAAAAATGTGTGGTGAATATCTATTAAATATACTCTTTGTGGTTACTTAACCGATTTTAAGGTTTAACTTCTGTAAATACCTAGATGATAGGTTAAGATTGCGATTACTATTTTCTGGTGATATTTTGTCACCACCAGACTAATTAGCTTTGTTTATATTTTCTCTTAAATTTTATTCCGAAATCTCAGGAAGTAAGTGATCTTATCTAACATCATCTGTCGATCAAAAGATTAGGAGAGCCCTTATCAATATTTGACGGACTAAATGGTAGCTCAACTCTTTTAGTTTACAAAGTCAACAAGACAGTGGTAAATATATCATCTATGGTAGGTATGGTAGGTATGGTCTAAAGTAGCGGACAAGGTGGTTACTTAAACGATCCAAATCTATGCGACTGTCCTTATAGTATTAGAACTTAGCCCATATTGCCCATATCCATTGTTCCTTGCTCCTAACATTGCCTAACTTTTACTTTTGTTATGAGGTTGTGCCCACTTATGCTTTAACGAAGGCATTCAGACATTCTAGATACTTGCTCTGAAATTATTTTACTTTGGTCCAATCACTCTTCCTTATTATAAAGACTTTGTAAGTATAGTTACCGTAGTACAAACTTTAGACTTCAAAAATTCAGCAAAAAGTCACTGTCTCATCAACCCACTCTCGTCTTTAAATATGCAAATCTGTCTGCTTAAATTTGCAATTTCGAAGGAAGCTGCTGCTGCCACAGTGCCATGGAGCGTAACGCTTGCAAAGCTCAGCTGATTTACATGTAAATGTAGAAATGGAGAAAAATAAATAAAAATTTGCTTACTTTATTTTATTGTCACATTGTGATTTGTAATTCGACGAACAAAAAAATATATAAACGCTGCCATTTGAAATGCTAATCGGTTAAGCGCTGGCCGTCGCCTGTCTGCCGTTGGGAGCAGCCAAGTCCATAAATAAGTATTATGTTTCGCAGTGTGGCGTAGTAAGGTCAAGGACATGCGTTTTGCAGACATATTAAATATCCACATAATTAGCGGCTGAGGTGTGGTATAGGTCAGTTACTCGGCAATGGCGGTTGCGGTGCCGCAAAACGGTGACGAAAAGACTGCTCGTTGGTTGGGTTAAGTCGTTTTTAATCGGTCATGGTACTATGTAAATATTTATGCTGTATTTGCTGCTGGTAATTTCACATATTTATGGGTTTGTTGAGGTGTTTACTGCTGTGGAACCTACGCTTTGCTAAGCTAGACAATGGTAGCATTAAGGAAATTCGAACTCCTTGACAAATCTGCAGCCGATGGATGGAAGTTAACGGACAATAGCAGGGACCGCAAAAAACTTTAAAGTCAATTTATAAAACTCTGTTGAGTTGAAAGTTCATGGTTCGATAAAAGTAGAACTTCGTATAGTTTCAGAGCCGTAAGGTCGGATTTAAAACAAACTCTGACATATAGCTATCAACATTAAGCTCTAAGATTCGGTTACGGAAAACTAGAAACAGAAGTCCGTTGCCTTTGATGAAAGGAATAATTTATAAGACCGTAAGTGGGAACAGTTCATTGAACCATCTCGAGCAGTGATCATATACAAATGGATACGGATCACAAGATGATCATTTTTGGGATTGTTCTGAGAAAAATCAAGTCAAGAAAAGTATTAGAATTTGAAAGAATCCATGATATGGAAATATATTAGTCTTATAACTAACGTACTTCATTTATTTTCAAACTAAGAAACTAATAAAGCTAAAGCAAGATCAGTCAGGTTAGCTGAGACTGTTGCCCCAAGCTTCTTACTTGACTGTAAAATCTCAGTTCCTGTAGAAGCAGTTGTATGTAAAGTAGTCGTCATAATACATATGTTCATAACATGGGCTCTTCTATGGATACCTTTCAATATTATATCAATATTTAAACAATTTTAAAGCTTCGTTATATCGACCAAGATGTACGGTCCGGCTATCTTCGCCTCCCTTTTCAACCAACCAAACAAATTTTTCATAAAATTGAATTTTCTTCAGTTACTGCTTCATGATACCTCTGACACCTATAGTAAAATCTTCAAAAACAATCATCGAATAACTGCATTTACAACTTTGTTATTGCATAATAAAACAAATACGGTTATTTATATTCATTTACGGTAGCTGAGTAGTGCTGCATTTGTTTACAGTTATGTTAAGTTAAATTTTTAGTATTTGCTTCAATGGCAGTTACAATTAAATTCAATCAAGTCCAAGGTTTGTCCAACGCAAACACTTTGAGCATAGACATGTACACAAACAGTGACAGTACTAATGCATCTGAAATCGCCCAGTAGGAAATTATTTTCATTAAAAACAGTGAAGTGGATTTCAAGAGAGATTTACTAATGATCAATAAGATTTTATTGAAGAAGATCATAATACATATTATTATAGGTGGCCTTATCAAGGAATCCATCGCAATCTTGGTACTGAAATTTTCGCTTTTTGAATTTCGTGAAATTTGGTACCTCTGAGGAATACCAATTTCAGATTTTGATACCTACAGATTGATGTGAACTCCATTTTATGCGAAAAAAAATTATTACTTGACAATTGTTGCCGAATTATTAATTGTGGTCACTTCATAAAAAACCGTGGTACAAACGGCTCCCTCGTATAGAAGCGATACGAACTTTCCAGGCCTGGTAATCACTACATAGTATAAAATAAAGTCGCATTTTCTGTCCCTATATCCCTATGTGCGCTTAAATCTTTAAAACTACGCAACGGATTTTGATGCGGTTTTTTCCAATAGATAGAGTGATTCAAGAGGAAGGTTTATATGTATAATACATGCTTCATATACTAAGGCAACATTGCTAATTTTAGAGGTTTCTAACATGATGTCGTAAATTAACGTATTTTTTTGTGCTTATTTAGCAATTTAGAAAAACGCTGCCTAAACCCTACGAGTTAGATTAAATTAAATTAAATTAATAATGTACTACAGTATTGTACACCATAAAAAGGTCTACAAAAAAGTCCGCGATGGTATATGTTTATCTTTTAGGGATAACCCACATTAACCATTTTTATTGTTTCCTTTTTACGTGAAAAAATGGCTTATTTATACCCGAGATACACATGTAGTAACAATACTATTGTTCGTACGAATACAAGATGTGTGTCACCAAATACCAGCACTTTACTATTACTACGTTTATGCTTCTTTTCTACTCGGTTATATTATACACGGGTAAGTTCAACCCACATGCATAAACACTTTTTCACTATGAGTTAAATGATCTACTCGGATAGAATATACACATTTTCTTTACGTATGTAGACGAGTTAACTCGGATGCATAAACGGATTTAGAGTTAAGTTTAAGGTCAAATCAGTTGATTTTTGTGCCGGTGTATATGGTTTTGACAAATTGCATATACAGGGTTCCCGTATTGCCAATTTTTCGCTAAAAACCCCTACCCCACTTACTACCGAATTTTTGCGGCAAACGCCTGGTACTGTGTAGTACTACAGTAACCGGTAATTGGTTACTTTTTGGCACCGGTTTTTTTGTGGCACACCTGTGGCACTGTGGGTATTCGGATGGTGTAGCGAAAACCGGTTATTTGCAAAAACTTCGACGAGTGGGTAGTCGGTTTTCGTAGAAAACCCGGTTTTTTTGGGTCGGTCAGTGGTCGGTTTTGCTCGTGCATTTCTGCCCGAACACTTCTCAACAGATTTATGCCGCACACCCCGTATATCCGGAAAATACGGACATATTTATAAAACGTGGCAGCCCTCAATTTAATTCAATTCAGAATTTACCTCGAGTAGAGTATTTGCCGTTTATGCTTATAGGCTTTACCCATGTAGAATATAACCGTGTAGAAATAAAGCATAAACGTAGTATATGTGAGCAATGTAGTATTTTGCTGGTAACAATATCAGCATCCCGTGCGAAGCTAGGGCGGGTCGCTAGTTAAAATATAAAATGGTTCAACTCAGTTCTCCAACAACTAATTCTCGATATTTTTATGAAAATAACCAAAAACGGATGGTATTATAGCACCATAACACAACTCTGACTTTTCCACAGTGCGGAATTATTGAATAAAAAAATGTTACTGGGTTTTAGGGAGAGACATAAAAATTATGCACGAAAAATTTAAGAAATGTTTTGCAGGATTTTGGTGAAAGGCAGAATAATGGCTCAAATAAGTTAATCAGATATTTGGTATATGAAACACAATCTAGGAGCTTACATCTGGAATGTAACTTTTTGTTGATGTGAAGTTTAGCCTCGGCTACAACCGGCTAAACGGTTGAACGCCAATCACATACATACAAGTTCAAACTGGCGTCCCATAAGAAGTCGTGGTTGAGTTATGATTCTTCCGAGAAAAAATTCTTTGCCATGAGAGGAAAGATTTATACATATGTGGATCTTACATTTTGCTAAGGTCGGTGATGTTGTGAAGTTAGGGTTGGCATGGAGTCTCCACACCCATGATTCAGTTCTTAATATAGGTCGTAAGGAAGAATGATAAAAATAGAACTAGAAAGTTTTAAAACCTTTATTTTATGGAATATATTTGACATCGTTGCTATGGTGTCTGTACCCATTGTCCCTTTTATGGCGTAGGATTTCACAATAATGTATTCTTGGTCGTATGCTTGGTATCATGTCCTACCTATCCTTCGCCATGAGTTAAATCTATATATGTGGCAAGGCGTTATCGTTTAGTAACATTATCCTAAGAAAGGTGAGCGTGGTCACCGTTGGATTTTCACAATTCCTTTGATGATGGGATTGAACATACTGTGACCCATTCTTTAATTTCCAATTGGGTATCTTCTAAAGGCATTGAACAGCAGTTGAATTAGTATGTACATACATCTACATGTGATAGCTCCACTTGTGTGCGCTTTTAGGTTTATTGGTAAATTTTAATTTAAGCAATGCTTTCACCTTTTCAGCATAAATCACTTGCATTTATGTAAATACAAACATACATACATACAAACGTATGAATAAACTCCTATTAGTGCGCTTTTATGTTTTCATGTATATTTGTATATATGTATGTATGTAAGCACGTGCAGATTGCCTGCTGCCTCTGAAGATATATGTATATATATAACTATCATTGTAGCTATCAATCTGAGTTTATTGATTGTCGATCGAAAACCGATTGCTTAATTAAAAGAAAACGTACACACAGCACGTACAACATGATACACACTGAGACACATACATACATATTTACATACTTAGATGCATGCAAACATTATGTATTTCATGTATGTATGTATGTATGTATATTTGCCTTTAAACTTTTTAGTTGCATTCATTGAAAGTTGATGAAGCATTAATTTTGTAGATTGAATTTTTATGATTTCATAATGTTGACAGTTGCATGTGAAATGATTTCTCAATTTGTTGTTGGTTTTGATACTCAATGCGATATATTATATATTTATGTGTGTTTGTTGGTATGTAAAAACATAAAATTTTGTGTTCATAAAATTTACACCTGCTGATGTTTGACATATGTTTGTTTGTAGACAAATCGGGAGAAATTGAAGTGACCTGAAAAGTTAATGTAGTCTACACACATACAAATCTAAATGTGCATTGAAGCTTAAGACGTCACTGGTTCATCGTACACAGCTCATTGGTATGATTATTATTGTCAGTGCAAGCGTTGTCAAGTCTTTTTTTCGATAAAAAAAAAAACTAGAAAGATGACCACAGAGAACTATTTGTTCTTGTTAAATAAATAATAATTTTAAATAAATGATTTCTGATAGATACTGATCATAAATATGAATTTTGTTAGCAAACTCTAGTTAATATGTTTTTTAAGAGAGATCGAAGTTGAATTTCCAAATCAATATTCTAAATCCCAAATAATTTCGATAGATTCTTCCAAGGAAAACCAGTTTCAGTTACAATTCCTTTATAAATTTACGATAATTTTTACAAATCCTTCACTTCATCAATCCAAAACCAATATATTCTCACATTTCAACAAATCACATGTTTTTCAATACTATATGGCAGACATATGGAACAAACTAGCTAATGTTAATTTATGTTCCTGCTTAAAAGATTATTGTCCCAAACAAGAAATGAAGATTCAATTTAACTCTAAAAAATGCATTTAAAATTGTTTCACTTTTGAATGAAATAGTCAGGAGAAATTCTTCCAAATGTTGATTTGATAATTTGTGATAATTTCAAAAAGTTTGGTTAGCTTGTGGATTCAGTCTTTGTATTATATATAATAGGAATCTCCTAATTGTTCATGTATGAGCTGTTGGCTTTGGAAGGACGTTCAATATTTTCCTAGACGAAATAGTTGTACCACAATTGTAGTGTTTCCTGATTTAATATTCAAGGGAAGTTCACATGTTCCATCACATTTATTAAACTAAATTGTAAGAACATGTTGGACAAATTAGCATTTTTGATTAGTTAGAGTTTCCGCTATATTACCTACTATATAAGGTACTGTTTGGGCTCAGACAAAATCAAGATGATTGACACGTATATCCTGTAATCAGTATAACTAGTGGCAGCCTTGACATCCAACTTAATATCATACTTACTAAAAATTATTAGGTCTACAACTTTGCTTACGCCGTTTTCCAATAGATGTCTCTAGGGTCAAGCACTGGTCGATGAAATCGATTAAATCGTTTTATATCGATCTTGGACATTTGTGTCAACATTAACCCAACAAAATATTTGTAGAGATCTGTTTGCATCCCAAACTTATTCTCAACTGAAAATGTCACTTTTTCAGCCGAATTCTCGACATGTGCGAGAAATTTTGCTTTTCTTTTTTAATTCCAAGAAAAGTGCAGCTGAGGCTCATCGATATTTGTAACATCGACATTTGTAACCGTTTTTATACAAAAAAAACCTTAAATTTACAAAAAAACGGCGGAAGCAAAGTTGTAGACCTAATACCACTTGAGGTTGCGGAGACACTATTTGTCAAGTTAATCCTTGAAGGTTTTGAATTAAAGGCATTATGATTTTGTAAACTTTATTGCTTGACAATAGTGAAATTCGGATATGATTCGTTCCCATGATAATTGGATCTACAATACGTGACCACAACGACCCCGACAGTCAGCCGGTCAAGGGCAGTCAACTCGGTAGTATTTTTCAAAATAATTTGGGGAATTTTTCCTTCCACAACCACAACATCGCATACGTTGATAGAAGGCGTTTTGGGAGTAACGATAGGAACACAGTTGGTGAATAAGAAATCAGCGGATAATCAAAATGAAGTATTCAGCTCGAAGGGTACCATCATAGAAATAAGAATACCCCAACTGTGTTCTAAGATTTTATTTCATTTTATCCAAAGAGGGTCGATTAATAACTGACCACTGTAATAAATTTTTTAGGTTCTGATTTCCTAAAGATCGCCGGTATTTATCGGATTATGTTTTGACAATGCAATTTCATTGTTCAGTATTACGGCTTATAATGGACTCATCGACAAAACTGAAAAAAAGTACTAAGTTATACCAAAAGTCAAAGTCTTTTCAGCAAAAACCATTTTTAACTAAGTTATGGGCCCACTCGTATTAAGCTACCATCTCTTTAATAAAATGCAGTGGTTCCCAATTTTTAAGTCAAACGTGATTGACTTCTAATCAAAAACCATACTTTCTTTATTATTTAGACTAAGTTGCTTATAACGTATCGATAACCGCGCTCAAATTAATCCGCTTTCTTTAGACAAAAATAATCTTAGCCCAATATTTATTGAATTTCAATTTGGTATTGGTTTATACATATTGAACATATCTGTAAATACTGTAAGTAGCAGTGAAGCAAATTTATTTAGATTCCAGCAAGTCATTCGCATGACCCAGATTTTTCGCTATTGCTGCAGCGCACAAAAACAAAATATGTATATAATATTGCCAGTGTGCACATAAAAATTCTACTTATTCGCGCTTCTTTGCAGCTTCAGTGGCGCCAGCAATCAAATCTCATTGCTACCTATGCGGAAGACTACTATACTATACTTGTATAGTATATTTGTATGTATGTATGTATATAGAGTTCAACTTCTGATATTCTGTACGCCTGTTTTTATGCTTCGAAGGTATTAAAAAGTTATCAAGTGTCTACACCCTTCCCTCTTAACCTTATCCG
Source organism: Zeugodacus tau (assembly GCA_031772095.1). Classification (NCBI taxonomy): domain Eukaryota; kingdom Metazoa; phylum Arthropoda; class Insecta; order Diptera; family Tephritidae; genus Zeugodacus; species Zeugodacus tau. The sequence continues at coordinate 27,217,048 of CM062652.1, forward strand.
TATTATAAGCACAGTTGAAAAGTCATAAAGTTTTCAATAGTCACATGGTTTGCGAGGCTTTATACAATAGAAGCGCTGAATTTTATTGCTGATTATTGATTGTGCTGGCGAGATTAGGCGCTTAAAATCAGAATCATATTTTTCCAGTGAAATTTACATACATACAATATTTATTATTATTATTATAAGCAGTATATATGTAAACATGTATGTACATATGTATATTGAATAGACAATGACTGATTATTTTGGCTCGATAATAACTGGGCCAAGAAAGTGCTCGGCTCAGCAAATGTGAATAGTATAAAGTGAATGCCAAAATGCCAGATTGCGCGAATGAACAAATGAGTGAATGAATGAGCTGCTGCTGCTGCTATTGCTGTTGGTTGAATGAAGTGCCATTGCTGTGCTGCTGTAAACATTCGCAATCATAAGTGGCACAATGTCCTAAAGTTCAAAACCCTTTGTGCCACATTATGTTGAAATATTATATATGTATTTATGTGTGTGTGTTTGTATCTTTTTATTCGCATAAATGTTAGAGAATGCGTTAAAAGCTCATAAATACAAATACTAATGTGCACAAATACACACATAGATACTTATACACAAATTTGCTTTCCACTTTTTTTCCTCCGCATTTTCGCATTTTTCTGTAGGCCATAATTTCTAGAGTTAGGCATCTGCTGCGTTGCGCTGTCAACGAGAGGACAAAGGCATTGAAATGTGAATTCGTAATAAACAAGTATTATTATTTTTGTTGTTTTTGTATAAATCACCAAATACGGAGTGTCCTTAAACTCAGTTGCAGACTGGTGAACTTAGAATTGAGATGGCTTTATTATGTGAATTTCAATATATGAAGATGTGTATATATTTTTTTTTTCAAGAGGACAATTTGTGCTGCGCATCTTTAGCCATTACTTAACTAATATATTGGCAAAATAAAGTTGGAATCAATGGATTTGATAAGATTAATTTATAATATATTTAAATATACCAATTATGAAGTATTATGTGAAAATTTATTAATATCATCATACCAGTCTCTATGGTTTATATATGATCCGCCATTTAGAAATTTGGAAAAATAATACCGGATTCGTGTTCAGCGACCCCAAAAACACCCGACTAACGCTTTTCGAGCGAATCCAATGAATTTTTAATTTTTCGTCCGCCATATTAGATCCGCCATTTTGAAAAACTAACTTCAGGTTCGTAATCGGTGATCCCAAAAACCCCCGAGTAACCATTTGCAAGTGAACTCGATGTTTTTTTTTAAAAGTCGTCCGCCATATTGGTTCCGCCATTTTGAATTTTTAAAAACTAACTTCAGATTCGTAATCAGCGACCCCGAAAACCTCCGAGTAAAGATTTTCGAACGAATTTGATCAATTTTTTAGTTTTGGCCGCTTTTGCCTACCTTCTGGCCCACTGTGTAATTGTGTGTTCCATTCTCTATTCTTCAAAATATATGAAATTATAAAAATTCACATTAATTTGTGATACCCGTCTCTATGGTTTATACCAATTGATTACAGATTACAGTTGCTATAAATTACTTAAACTGGTATAATCAATATAATTTTACTGAGGTTTGCGTTAAATTCAATTATATGACTCTGAGGAAAGAGTAATGTTATTATACCAATATTTATCATTTAAACCAATTGTGTGCTCGATTCACTATTTTTCAAAATTCAGCGGATCGAACATACAAATGTTATAAACCATTTCATCAACTGGTGTAATCAAATAATGATAGAAAAGCAAGGGATTATACCACATAACTGAAATATTTCCTTTTAATTAAAGAGAGAGAGAGCGCATATAAGGCAAACTTAGAAATGGAGAATCCAAGATGGTTTAAGTTACATAACACTAAATTTTATTAGATAAGATTTGGTATCTTAGCATATTTCTGGCTGGACGAAATTCCATTAAGATAACTTTGACACGAACAAGTTGGATTACTGTCAACAAGATTAGATTGTATAACACAGGGTGCATTAAACGCCCATATAAAATATGTATGACAAAAGATTATTTTTAATATAAAAAGTGCATAAATGGAAATACTTTTTTCTTGAAAATTTACTTTATTGATATTTTATCAGTGAAAAAATTAAGGTAAAGAAAACGGGGGATAGTCCGGGATTCGCAGGTGGATACTATTTTTTTTCAAAATATTATATCAAATTATTATATAACGTACCATATATGTAGAACTTCCTCAAGAATCCAATACCATACTAACATATTCGTCGACTATGATATACATGTTTGATAAACATTATTACATAAAGCACTTGTTATAGACCTCGGTTGCATTCCCGAATGAATATTTTAAGTTTCGCGTTAAGAAATAAATTACAAAATTTTAATTATATACATATTACTATATTAAAACATGTAAGGAAGGGCTAAGTTCGGGTGTAACCGAACATTTTATACTCTCGCAAATTATTTATTTAACTTTATTTATATTAATAGTACACAATTTGACCCACATCGTCGTCATAAAGTCCATTGAAAGTTGGAAACCATAATATTAGGTTAGAAGCACCGAGGCCCTCGTGTTCGATATATGGGGCCTTAAAAACCTATGGTTCGATTTCGGCGATTTTTAGAATGGGGCTGCCACACTATTAACATAGTAATTGTGCAAAGTACTGCACCGATATCTTCACTAGTACTTACTTTATATATTGTAATCTAAAAAATTCAGATCGTCTTCAAAGTTCTGGTATATAGGAAGTAGCCGTGGTTGTGAAGCGATTTGGCCTATTTTCACAACATATCATTGGGATGTAAGGAAACTATTACAAACCAAGTTTCATTGAAATCGGTCGAGTAGTTCCTGAGGTATGGTTTTTGACCCATAAGTGGGGGATGTCACGCCCATTTTCCATTTTGTAAAAAAATCTGAGTGTAGCTTCCATCTGCCATTTCCTATGTGAAATTTAGTGTTTCTGTCGTTTTTCGTTAGTGAATTAACCCAGTTTTATTAATTTTCAACCTAACCTTTGTATGGGAGGGGGGCGTGGTTATTATCCGATTTCTGTCATTTTTGGACTGAATATAATAAGGAAATGGCTAAAAAAACGACTGCAGAAAGTTTGGTTTATATATCTCTATTGGTTTGCGAGATATATATACAAAACCTATTTGAGGGCGGGGCCACGCCCACTTCCCCTAAAAAATTACATCCAAATATGCCCCTTCATAGTGCGATCCTTCATACCAAATTTTATTTCCATATCTTTATTTATGGCTTAGTTATGGTACTTTATGTGTTTTCGGTTTTCGCCATTTTGTGGGCGTGGCAGTGATCCGATTGCTCATTTTCGAAAGCAGCCTTCCTATGGTGCCAAGAAATAAGTGTACCAAGTTTCATCAAGATATCTTAATTTTTACTCAAGTTACAGCTTGCACAGACGGACGGACAGACAGACATTCGGATTTGAACTTTACTCTTCACCCTGATCACTTTGGTATATATAACCCTATATCGAACTCGTTTAGTTTTGGGTGTTACAAACAACCGTTATGTGAACAAAACTATAATACTCTCTTTAGCAACATTTGTTGCGAGAGTATAAATATGAGTCTAGCGGCTAAGTGTTTCATTCCTAAGCCATCAACCAAAATCAGTTTATTGTACCACTCGGGGGATGTGAGTGCCTATTCTGACCTGATACCCAATTAATAATGCATTTGCTATAAAAAGAAAAGCCTTTGTATAATAAATCTGGGATACTTTGGCCTAGATCTATTCGTATCTAACAGTTTCACAAGACTAGAATTGAAAAATGGTCCTAAACGAAAAATAATATACTCGATGTAAGCAATAAGGTCACTAAAGAAAATGCGGAGAGTGGTCTTTGACACTTGTCAATATCTCCACGCATGACCACTTTTATTTTCATCTCGAACACATTTTTTTGGAAATAATCACTAATCCTGGGTTCTAATACCCTAGATTTTACACAAGACAAATAAAAAATGATGTCCTATGGAGAGATCATATTCCCTTATCATGCAAAGATAGGCAATCAACTCTCATTATCTTCAAACATCAATTTCCCGTGAATAGGGTTCCGCTAGTCACACCACCACATCTAGCACACCGACAGCTCAGGTTCTCCAGTGGGTCCCGAGTATCCATACTCTACTCCAACAATTTAAAATTTACTTCTACTCTATGTTACCAACAGCACGATGTTATTTTGATAAAATCATTAATCCAACCCTGTCGAAATACTCATTCAACACTATCATAATCCTATCATAATAAATAATAAAAAATATATTTAAAATTTTTAGATCAACTTAATATCTTTAAATTTCACCATTTATGTATAATTAGTATTTGTGTTTATTATTATCAGTCTCTTCATTTATTTATTTGTTATTTGTTTGTTTATTTTTCCCACACCCACTACAACAACCCACCAACTTCGCCGCCGCACAGCTGATTGCGACTTTGGCACAAACAAATGCATTTTTCTATTTTACTACACCACCTCTTTCACAACATTCGTAAACTCTTATACGCGCTCCGCACAAACAAACACAACAAACGCCGTGCAACCGACACCCCACCACCCAACATTTACTCAAGAAATTCACGTTTCATTCCCATTTCATGCCTATACAAATGAAACTCACACACTCACGCGCTCTCTTCCGCACTCCGTCATAGCAATTGAACCGGAAGACGCTCTCTGCAGTCGCTCAATGCAACGCTGCTGTCTTTGACTTTGCCTTTTGCCACTGGAGCGGCAGCAAGTAACTGGCATAGAGCATTTGGCCAGCAACAGCGGCAGCGAGTGTTCAGTATTCGTCGTCTGTTCGTTTAGTTTGGATGTTGTGTGAAATAACTTCGCTTCTCGTCGCTCGGTTTTTTATTAATTTCTTTCAATTTCAATTATAACACTGAAATGTAATTTGTTTGAAATTCTTCTTCGTCGCTTATAATTTAAAGAATATTATCATCAAGTGCGTGCGCGTTGTTCTCTTGCTGAAAAACTATCGAAACTTTCGGTGTTTTTGTTGTGAAAGAAAATTATGATTAGAAATACAGTTTGAAACGGTGCAATTGTGCAGCAACAAATGTGTGTGAGCAATAGTTGATCCCCAGAGTGTGTGTGTGTGTTGTGGCAGAGTCAAATATTGACAGCTGTCACCTGTCGCGAAATCGTGGCAGTCGGCATTGGTGCAGCTGCCTTCTACATCGCGTAGTGGATTCAAGTATTTTCGCAATTGTTGCTTATTTTGCCGGCAAACGCTCATCATTACAAGCGACCGACCGGTCAGACCCCTTGCAGACGTGCATACATACAAACAATAAATAATAAACGTCAGCTGTCCGCTGCACTTTGTCCGTCGTAGTGAGTGCCGTGTGTTACCCTCCCCCTTTTTCTGTGCTACATTGTAAGTGTGTTGTTGTATGCATTTTTGTTGTGTCTCGGCAATTCGTTGTGCTTCATTTTGCGTTGCAGTTGTTGAATTTATTATTACACAGCAAAAAAACGTGAACTCAAAAGGGAATTAAAAAGTGAAATAAAAAAGTAAAGAAAGCAAAATCGAAAAAAACTACTTACAACGCATACGCGCATAAATTCATTACAATTCATCAAAATCAAGTGAACAGCTACAACGAAAAAAGGTTAATTATCACATAAGTACATATATTGGCACTGTGGGATTTGTGTATTATTGTTGTTGCTGAGTTGTGAAGCCACAAGCCAAAGGCCTCAAGTAACGAGCTTGCCATTGTGCCGGGTTATCAGGTCGCCAATGAAGTGTGTGTGTAATATGGCAATTATTCATTATGAGTGGGCAAATGCTGCTTATTAAGTGCTGAATTGTTGCAGAAATTTGCGTTAAATTGTGAAAGTGTTGAATTGTGAACGATAAGCAGGCAATAATAATATTGTACTTACTGTATGCAAAAATACATAAAAGTTTGTGGAATAAGCAGTAAATGCAAAAATTTTTCTGCAGAATTGAAATTATAATTTTTATAACTAAACAAGAGCATTGTAAGCATTTTTCAAGTGAAATTTCTGTCAAGCCAGTAAGCAAGAAAATTTTTTATAACCATACTTCAGCTGTTAACGTCGTTGTTTTTGAGGTAAATATATGCAAATAATATTAATATTTTTTTATATATTTAAAATAATCTACCGGTGATAAGATAATGTTTAAAATTACTGTTAGATATTAAAACTCTAATGCTGGCTGTACAATTGACTTAAATAGAAGCTAAAGGTTGTGCAAATGTGAGTAAATGATTAATTGCGGAAAATGAGAAATTAAAACAAAAGTGTGAAAGAATTATTAATGATAAAAATATAAATAATGATAAGTTTCATATTAGTTTCCCATCCCTAGAAAAATTGTTAGCTTGTAATCTATTTGTGGAAAAAATCTAGAAAGCGTGCGAGATTTATGGAAAAACTGTGCATGCAACCCTTTTTAGAGACTGAGAAAATAATTTTGTTGTTTTCTCCTATTTTAAATGTAACTTTTGTAAATCAGGCAGGTTCTGTAATTCACATTCGAGTGAAATTCAAGCAAATTCACTTTCAATCCGATATTTGATATATTTGGTGTACTAAATTTCGATTTTACTTTTCAAATTTCAAATTTTTTTTAATTTCACTTTTACTCGGATTGCAGAATCTGCCTGAATATCTGATTTAAAATCATAGTGTTCTCGTATATTTTTGATACGAAGTTTTGTGGTAATAATTTCAATTGATATTAAGCGTTTTTTCTCCAAAAATAATTCTTCATTACCTAACAAGTGTATTGTGTAATTATTTATGCAGAATTGGAGAACAGAATTGTTATTTAATTTGGATCATATGTAAATGTGAATAGTTCTTAGTACAGATTTTGTAAAAGAGATGCTATAATAAGCAGCAACAAATCTTATTAAATCGAAAATCTTTTAATGAACCTAAAATAATCCCTATTGAATATTGATTTTCTTCAACTTAAGGGGCTATAACAGTGTAACGCTTGAAAAATTAGAAGATTTTCGTGATTTTTTTTTTAAGAAAGTACTCGATCGAATGTTTCGTTGTTCTTTGGTCATAATACGGTATATTTTCAGCTAAATTTTGTAAATTGTTTTTACAAAAATTTTGAAAAATAAAAGTGTTCGGAGGTACCAAGAAAAGTTCCCCAACTGCTGATATGATTCCGGCCGAATGAGTAGCTGAAACAAAAAAAATCGAAAACGTTATTAAAGTTGCGACTATAGCGGCGTACACCTGCGCTCTTTAGAACGCTGCTATTCAAAAATCAAGATACGGCCTTATCGCTTTCGCAGAATATTTTTTAAAGTAAAAACTATCGAATAGGCAAAACCAAAACATGATTTTTTGAAAGTTTCTCACTGGTATAGCTATATATAGCTCCTTAAGAGTTGGTTTTAATAAAGTTATTTCGTTGACTTCATTATAAAGGAGTAATTAATAATAATGTAGTATCGATTTCAAATATGATATATATTCGAGCTTATTACAACTAACTCGTAATTGTATTTATACCAGTTGTTCATTCGATTCACATATTTCATAAGTGAAGAACAATAATAGAAAATCCTTATCAGTAGCAAACCGGGTACAGTATATGTATAAATTTGAGTAACACCTCTTGTATTTACTCTAGCCATAGTTCTGATTTAATTATACTTTGTTTAAGATCATATTACATACATAATTCCAATATTTATTTTAATTCTGTTCACTCAGTGACCTCTTCACTTTTTAACTGCTGTCACTAACACCTTATAGCTAAAATGAATACCCTTCACCCCTTATGACATTGAATTCGCAAATATAATTGCAACTACTCATACCTGCCGGTCGTCAGACAGCTGTTCATTAAGCTAGCGCCTACTCTTTAATTAGCTAATTTTAGAAAATCATCAAGCAATGCGAAATTCAATTAGAAGTAGACGTCAAACACATACTGTTAATGGAGTTAATTATTTGCGAATGCAAACGACTAACTATTTTATTGTTGTACTGGCGTCGTAGAGTATCTTTAGCGAACTATGAATTGAGTACTGGGAGGAAGCGGAACAAATTCGTTGATTTTTGTTGTAAAAAGAAGAAGCATTAATGATTAAATATGTAAATATTTGCTGTATTACATTACTAAGAGTTTGGCGAATCGTACAAACAATTGTTATAAATCAGTTAGACTCCCATAATTAAATTGATACATGTACCTGTTTATCTAGAGATATTTAGATATATTTAATCAACAGATTTACTAAATCTCCAGTTACTATTTTCATTCCTCAATACTCATCCTCTACATATCTACATATCCATCTTTTATGCTGAATTTGAAACTATTTTTATATCACTTTCTGTAGTTCCCACAAGTGTCCTCAGAGCAGCTGCTTTCACTCTTCAAAAATATTCTAAGTGCAACATCTGTTTCCTCTTATGCCGGTCTTCTAGTGCGGGTGTTGGTATTTTACGCTTTCATTACTTCAGGTACCGCCCTCAAATTCTCATGCAACTCATGTATGACACCTTTGCGCCCTTATTCATTAAACCTGTCAGTTATTTTTCCCATATTTGATTCAATTAAGGCGACCTTCGTAATTTGTGGGTTTTTTTGCTTAAGGGAAGCGGTTATTAGCAGGGATTTTTTATAAAAGATACTCAAAAAGGTTAAGAACATGTACATGTCCATACTTTACATATGCGAGAGAGGCGTTTATGGGCGTTTTTAGGACTTAAGTTGTTTGCAATTATTTCCTGAATCACCAAACAACTAAACATTGAAGTGAAATAAAACTTATATTTTAAGTTAAATAAGAGTTGAAAGATCATTGTGTTCTCAAAATTATAGTCAAATTATAGGAAAAATACTATGTTTGTATGTACACACTGTTTTAAGAAACGATCAAGTAACTTTTAAAAGGAAGCACTTCTCCCCTGAAAAGGAGGTTGTAAATCGCACCACGTGCGTTACCTTTTTGAGATTGATTTTACTGGTTAGTTAGTCATACATATATAACAACAAATATATGTACTTATGTATATACATATGTATATATATATCGTGTAGATATGCTTTTACTTTTATGATAGCTTGCCATAATTGTGATGCGTTTAGCATCTTGTTTACATATGTTTAAAGTACATTGACATTGTCCACGTTTACAGGGGCTCCATATAGGAATTATTGAAGTTTTATTTGTCACAAAAAATAACAACAAATTTTGAAGAGTTGTTAGCCTATGTTTCTTTTTAACTCGCTCTAGGGTATTTATGAAGATTTTAGTAAGTATGTTGAATTAGGTTAAGCCCTAATATGGTATAATTATGAATTTTTCTTTCAAAAATTCGAAATATATACTTAAATAAATTTTAATTATATTCGAAAATGTCTTTCGACCAATGTAATGAGGCTAAAAATATAGAGGAATTTAGGCAGATAAGTATAATAAGTAAGTAAGAAATGCGCATTTTCCGTTCTTCGAAGTTAGTCTTCGAAGTTCGACTATAAATTATAAGATATAGTTATTAAAATTTTCAAAATATGGATAATAATCTCCATTTTCCTATCAATACAATGGCGTATAAAATTTGTCGGCAAAGACTTCAGACCGATACTATAATTAATCCAGCATTTTTCGATATATATATTTTTTTTATTTTTTTCGAACATCCAACTTTGACCCCTATATAATCTGTCACGCAAGCTTAATCTAAAAAATGTAGATTATATCCATAATTGGAAGTTTTAATAACTATTTCCTGTAATTAATCATATATTTTTGTTTAAACAGATTTTTTTCGAACTTCGAATGCGAATATTTTGATATTGAAGGCTAACTTCGAAAATCGGAGAATACAAAAGACTCACTCGTCCGAAAACAAATTAGTCTGGTTCAATACCCAGAAAAAAGTAGATTTTGCCTTTTTTTGTTATGAAAATTCCTTAATTTGAATAAATTTGGAAAACTTTTCTGTCAAGAAACTTCATAAATTATGAGGAAAATACTTATTAATATTATTTATATTTATTGCGTGTTTTTTATATTGAATGCTAACCTTATGACTCTCTATGAAACATTTTATTTACGAAAATTGTATGCAATAATTGTTGCAAGTCATTTATTTCCTGAAAAAAAAAATTTATTTTCATTTATCTTCTTCATAGGTTCTTGGAGCTCAAAATACTCTTAAGACCAAAATTTAATATGATTTATAAATATTCATTTAACATTTAATGCATATTTTGTTGAATTCAATCAAAAATTTTAAGGCGAATTAATAAAAAAAATTAACAAAAAATCCAAATATTTTCATAATGTAGAAAGATTTTTTAATGTCCTCTATATTGGAGCAATAATCACTTCACTCATTATACAAATTTCAATTTATTCCCATTTTTTTTAATTTTTGTGAGATCAATAATTCCCAACTGACACACCCTTTATCCCTTTTATTGCATGTAAGTTGTCACCGAGGTCTATTATTTACGCATCCACACGCATATTTTAACTTTCCGCCTTTGCCCACCAACTCAACTCATTCATGCATTCATTTATATTTTCAATAATTGCTTGTTACAACAAAAACACGCGCACGAACAATGCTTGTTATGAAAATAAAACTTATAATTTCCACTTTTTTCCCACTCAGTAACCAAAAGAGGGCCCTCCTTGGGCATTGGAGTGCGCGAGAAAGTGACTCTATATATTATATACTTACATATGTGTGTGATTGTGTGTTTGTTGTGGAGTTGAGAAGTAAATTGTATGGTGATTGTGAACTTGTCAATTGCCTTAATGATCGCTTCATTCACAACAACAACAAACAAACACACACACATAATTTACAACGACATTTGTTGCTGTAATTTTAATTGTTGCGCTTGTTGTTGTTTTATTTGCCTGATCATCATCGTCATCATTATCATCTTCATTGGCGTCACACATACTTTTCATTGTCACTGTACGCAATGTTATAGTTAATAATTTCATATTTTGTGGCTGTCATCGGCACTTGAAACGTCACAAGCGGTTGATTCAGACAAACAAACAAACACAGAGACATACAGAAGAAAAAAAGAAGTGTCAACAAGCTAGACAATTTTTTTCCAGCCGATTAAGTGTGGTTCAAGTAGATATTGTTGACTGCGGATAGAGTTCATATTGAAATCATAGTTTTATAGATAAGTGCCATAAATATAATAAAATGTTTGTAAATATGTAGAAAAAACGTGCGTTGAAACCCCTTAAGCTCTCTGCCTCTCAACAGCGAAGTGGTTACTAACCTAGCTGTGCTCAGATTCATTCACATTTATCGCAGTTGTTCTGAGTTGAGAGCACTTTATGGGTGTATAACGAAATCGATAAGTGTTCAATTACAAATATGTGTTTGTTAGTGTTTTTGTAATTTTCAGCAATATTTCGCAATAGCGTCTGGCACTCGACTGCTTATCAATTTACTAAAACAAAAAAGGCTAGTTGTAGCTCACCTACATTTCACATGCCATTAATTAATCAAGTACCTATTCTCAGGGTGGTTCTTAAAAAATCGACTGGGATGATTTTTAAAACATTTAATATCTCCAAAAGATAGCATACCACAGTTGGTGACTTCAAATAATTGATTTTAGGTTAGAGTTAGATCATAAAGCATAGCTTTCAAATTTCAGATTACCATAATAATTAACTATAGTTTGTGAACAGATTTCGGATAGTTTGAACTTAGGTGCTTGTAAGACGCTCTTCAAACACTTTTTCATAAATTAATAAAAATATAAATAATAAATAAATTTTACATAAAATTACAAAAAAAAATAAAGCATTTGAAAAAAAAATTCTCCTGCATTTATGCACCACCCTAATATTAATCTAAGTTCACCAAAGTATTTAATATTTGTTGATATCCAAAGCGCCTTTTCACTCAACTAATGACATTTACATGCTAATTTCTATGACGTTTCCTTTGTTGTTGTTTTCACTCGTTTTTGTCGCTTTGATTGATACGAAATGTCACTGGTTACTTAATGAATTCCACTAATGTGCTAATTTGCTTGCATTACACATGAATTACTTTGGTAATTCTTTTGAAATCAATTATATGTGATAAGCTTTGAGGCGCCTTTTTGATTTTTGGTTTTGTTTTCAATTGAATTTCGTTTGAATCACATTGGCAATGAATAACCATGCATAGTATATGGCTCACGATAGTGGGGATTTCTCAATTGCATTGTGAAAATATTTGATAAAGAAAGATAAGGAAAAAGTATGCCGTTGCAATTGAAAGCTATAAATTATTACCAAATTTGGTGAAAATATTTTTCGTAGCAGAACAGAATATATGGTACAATTAATTTCTTTTCCTCAAATCCTTTTCATATATGTATATTTTTTTCTAATTTTTTAAATTTCAAACAGGTGGCAACCTTCCTCAAAAATATGTGTGTCAGTATTTATTCTTAAAACTGTTTAGTTTGATACTCGTATTTATGTATATTCTTTAATTTAACATATTTAATTTTATAAAAACAAAATAAAAATGTGGCAACCCTTGCGAAACCGTTTTATATTAAAAACATCTCTGATACTAAATGATACCAATATCAATATAATTTTATTACACATAAACAATAAATAATTCATTTATCTTTGAAATTTATTGATTTAAAATACTAAACTAGTGGCAATCCTACCAACAAAAATGTTTTCGCTGTAAGCTTTCTAAAATCTCTTCGGTTTTATGCCTATATACTTTCATTTCCACTTCCGTCTTCTGCCCATGACAAATGATTTTAGTTGGGGCTTTCAGTAATGAGTTTCTGGAACAAAATGTGATGTGGATCCGGTCAATGTACTGTATGAACAATTCATGAATATTATTATTTCTTCATAATCTTTCACATATCATATACGTATATAATCACTTTCTGCTTGGGGAACTACAGTTTACGAAAAATAATTAACATATCCTCAACAACCTCGGTATCATTCACTGCCGTGTCATTTTACCACTTTTAACCTTTCGCGAACCTAGGCCAAGTAAAGTTCTATTATCACTCAGTATAGTAAAGCATATACATACATATGTACAGCACATATGTCATATCATATTTATTTGTAAATGTTAGTACTTTTGCATGAAATTTGCGATAAAACTATCTCTACATGTAATAGGTGAATGCATGGCACCGACTGAAAGACGGAATAGTAGGACAGTAAGTCAATGAGCCTCGGGCAAATTTTTCCGCTGCTGCTTAATGTGCTGTGTGCTCCTTTGGTAGCTCATTTGCCAAAATTGTTTTTCATAGCCAAACGTAATGCTTCGGTCAAAGGGTTTTATGGTTTTGTTGAACTAACGATGGTTTGGAAAACCCATAAAATAATAGATAGAATGAGGATTATTTTTATTGTAAATGTGCTTTTTTACGTTCTTGAATACTAGAGTAAGCCGAAAATGTGACTTTAATTTCGAATCATCTGGTACAAACCCATTTTACATATTTATTTTATCCAGGTTTCTAAGTCTCATCTAGATTATTTAAATTGAGTGAAAATAACAATAACTATTCAAGATCTCATTAACCGCTTGCTATTACGGTTCATATTATATTATACCAGTATTTTGTTCTATCAGTCACTACACGAATTTAGGATAAGCGAAGACAGTTTTTATATATACTTATGTAATAGGTTAGGTTTAAAAGCGGAAGCCAAAATCGGTAAATGGTGGGTGTGATTATAAATAACGGTGATTTTAAAAGCATTATATTTGGAATGCTTGTGACATCTACTACAGCGGCCATATAAAGGAGCGCAAATTTGGTGTTGGATTTGTGGTGGGAGAGAGACTCCGTCGCAGAGTCCTGGCATTCACCCCGGTGGATGAACGTCTTGCCACAATCCGCATCAAAGCGAGGTTCTTCAACATATCGCTGATTTGCGCCCACGCCCCAACGGAAGAGAAGGACGATGTGACCAAAGATGCTTTCTATGAGCGCCTAGAACGCACCTATGAGCGCTGCCCCCGCCACGATGTAAAAGTCGTGCTTGGCGATTTTAACGCCAGGGTGGGTAAAGAAGGTGTCTTTGGCACAACAGTCGGAAAATTCAGCCTCCATGACGAAACATCGCCAAACGGCCTGAGGCTGATCGACTTCGCTGGGGCCCGAAATATGGTCGTCTGTAGTACCAGATTCCAGCATAAGAAAATACATCAAGCTACTTGGCTGTCCCCTGATCGAAACACGCGGAACCAAATCGATCACGTTGTGATAGACGGAAGACATGTCTCCTGTGTTTTAGACGTGCGTACGCTCCGAGGACCAAATATAGACTCGGACCATTATCTGGTCGCAGCTAAAATACGCACCCGCCTCTGTGCAGCAAAGAACGCCCGTCAACAAACACAAGGAAGGTTCGACGTCGAAAAGCTGCAATCGCAACAGACAGCCACGAAATACTCTACTCGACTTGCACTCCTGCTCTCTGAGAGCACTCATCAGCATCTCGGTATAAGGGAACTGTGGAACGGCATCTCAAACTCACTGCGTACCGCTGCAGCCGAAACAATTGGTTTTCGGCAACGACAAAAAACAAGCTGGTACGATGAGGAGTGCCGTCTCGCAGCGGAGAGAAAACAGACTGCCTACCTCGCAACGTTGCAAACGACCACAACACGTGCGGGATGGGATAGATACCGAGAGCTGAAGAGGGAAGCGAGACGCATCTGCAGACAAAAAAGAAAGAGGCCGAAATGCGTGAGTACGAAGAGCTTGAGAAGCTGGCAGACAGAGGGAATGCTCGAAAATTTTATGAAAAAATGAAGCGACTTAACGAAGGTTTCAAGACCGGAGCATCCTCATGTAGAGACCAAGGTGGTAATCTGGTAACCGATGTCCAGGGCATACTGGGATTATGGAGGGAACACTTCTCCGACCTGCTGAATGGTAGTGAGAGTACAACACCAGGAGAAGGCGAACCCGATCCCCCAATCGATGACGATGGAACAGATGTTCCATTACCCGACCATGAAGAAATTCGAATAGCAATTACCCGCTTGAAGAACAACAAAGCAGCGGGGGCCGATAGATTACCGGCAGAACTATTCAAATACGGCGGCGAAGAACTGATAAAGGTGCATGCATCAGCTTCTTTGCAAAATATGGTCGGAAGAAAGCATGCCTGACGATTGGAATCTCAGTGTGCTCTGCCCAATCCATAAAAAGGGAGATCCCACAATCTGCGCCAATTACCGTGGGATCAGCCTCCTAAATATCGCATACAAGGTTCTATCGAGCGTACTGTGTGAAAGACTAAAGCCCACCGTCAACAAACTGATTGGACCTTATCAGTGTGGCTTTAGACCTGGAAAATCAACAACTGACCAGATATTCACCATGCGCCAAATCTTGGAGAAGACCCGTGAAAAAGAGGATCGACACACACCACCTTTTTGTCGATTTTAAAGCAGCTTTCGACAGAACGAAAAGGAGCTGCCTTTATGCCGCGATGTCTGAATTTGGTATCCCCGCAAAACTAATACGGCTGTGTAAGTTGACGTTGAGCAACACCAAAAGCTCCGTCATGATTGGGAAGGACCTCTCCGAGCCGTTCGATACCAAACGAGGTTTCAGACAAGGTGACTCACTATCGTGCGACTTCTTTAACCTGATGCTGGAAAAAATTATAAGAGCTGCAGAGCTAAACAGAGAGGGTACCATCTTTTACAAGAGTGTACAGCTCCTGGCGTACGCCGATGATATTGATATCATCGGAAGCAACAACCGCGCCGTTTGCTCTGCTTTTTCCCGCATGGATAAGGAGGCGAAGCGAATGGGTCTGGAGGTGAATGAGGACAAGACGAAATATCTCCTGTCATCAAGCAAACAGTCGGCGCATTCGCGTCTTGGCTCCCACGTCACTGTTGACAGTCATAACTTCGAGGTCGTAGATAATTTCGTTTACCTGGGAACCAGCATCAACAACACGAACAATGTCAGCCTCGAAATCCAGCGCAGAATAACTCTTGCCAACAGGTGCTACTTTGGACTGAGTAGGCAATTGAACAGTAAAGTCCTCTCTCGACGAACCAAAGTCAAGCTTTACAAGTCGCTTATCATCCCCGTCCTGATCTACGGTGCAGAAGCTTGGACGATGTCAACATCAGATGAGACGACACTAGGAGTTTTCGAGAGGAAAATTTTGCGCAAGATTTATGGTCCTAAGAACATTGGCAACGGCGAATACCGCAGACGATGGAACGATGAGCTGTACGAGTTATACGACGACATTGACATAGTTCAGCGAATAAAAAGACAGCGGCTACGCTGGCTAGGTCATGTTGTCCGAATGGACGAAAACACTCCAGCCCTGAAAGTGTTCGATGCAGTACCCGCCGGAGGAAGCCGAGGAAGGGGAAGGCCTCCACTCCGTTGGAGGGACCAGGTGGAGAGCGACCTGGTTACACTTGGGATCTCCAACTGGCGCCGAACTGCGAAGGAGAGAGAGAGATGGCGCACTATCGTCGATTCGGCTATAACCGGCTAAACGGTTGCAACGCCAATCACATACATACATACATATATTTGGAAATATGTCTATCTCAAGCATATTGTATTATCTGTAACCAAATGATATGTTACTTGCTATTCCATATATACCATTATACCAGTTGTTTGTTTGATTATCCTATTCTCAAACTTTGTGGATTGGAAGACAGCTTCTATATATGACTATTTATTAGTAGAAGTCTTCATTTTGAGAGGACAGATCGAACCAGACTGGACGTAATTATAGATAACGGCAATTTAAAATCTCGTAGTATTTGGAAATCAAGCCTCAAGTATATTTATCGGCACCAAACTGATATGTACTTATTTCACCAACTTTATATATTTATTTTATTATACCAGTTTATACCAGTTCTTTGTTCAATTCACCTTAACTCAAATTTGCCGGATTGGAATAAGGCTTGGATATATGACTTATTATAAAGCCATATCATCATTGCAGGAGGCCAATATAGGCGAAAGTGGGCGTGTTTATAAGTAACGGTGATTTCAAGTACATTATATTTGGAACAAGTTTAAAGTTCCAACACTTTTTATACACCTGGACATCAACCCATACGAATTCCACTCTCCCTTATCTATTTTTGCTTACTTTCATTCCAACATAAATTCTTACTCTTAAATGGTCGTCAACCAAAAATACCAGAGTGGCACAATGCCTAAAGGGCGCAAAAGGAAATACTTATGAATATGATGATATGCATATGTATATGTATCTGTTTCTGCCACTAACAACAACAACAACAATACAAGCTGCGTAAAATTATGACAATGTGGCACACAATGTTAACAGAAAGCAAGCAAATAACAAAACTACAAAATAACCAAAAAAAACAGCAAGACAAGCTCACATTCGTACACCGAAATGTGTTTGTATGTATGCATGGGTGTGTGTGTGTATATGTTGCAGCAACAAAACTGCCAACGTTCGCTATTTATTTATTCTTCTGCCTCACAACGCTTGCAATTTATGAGCTTTTTTGCGCGCATTTGCGTATGATATGTGTGCGTGAATGATAATGATAATCGCAAAATAGCTGGCTGCAACAACAACAACAACCACTAGCAACAGCAACAAACTTGCTTGCCACACAGTTCAGTGGCTTATATGAATGTATTTTGCATATGTATGTATGTATGTTTCTTTGTATGTCTGCAGACAATACGCTGCCGGTGCTGATCCGCAGCTGGCATGCGACTTTGGCAGTACAACGTTTTTGTGTATTATTTATTCGTCTGTGGCACGAGAGTTGCTTTTGTTGCATATTTTTACCCTCGATTTGAATTTGTTGTTGTTATTTTTATTTTGTTTTGTTGTGCTCAACTCGAATTTTTGTCGAAAGCATTGATGAAATGCTGTCGACCGGCTGACTGCTAGCGACAATAGCCGCCAGCAACATTGTTGCGCTACACATATGTAGAAACCAATATGTACATATATACATACGTACAACACTGAATGCGTATAAATTATAAATAAATTGTACGCTTGGGAGCTCACCTACTATCTACAATTTTACATATTTACATACGCACAGAGCCCTAAGCCGCTTCCGATCTTATGCCATGCTATGTTGTGTTATGCCATGCCCACTGCTTGTTGCTGTGTATGAGTGCTGCGTGTGATAAGCCTCAAATGTGTACAAATATGGCAGTAATATCACAATCATATGAGCGTGCGTCTGCAACTCCAATGAAATTGGGGCAAACTCACACAGTTACATACACACATACATACAAACGCGACTAACCCTGCCAGCCAAAGGTGGTGAAAAAGCTGGTTAAACCGAAGTTTTTTAAACCCACAAAAGTGGTGAGTTTGCCATAGGCCAGCATAGCTGCTTGTGAGTTTTTTAACCACTATTCCCCTCACACGTACGAATACAAAAACAAAACAACCCAAACGTGTGCGTTGGTGTTAGTAATTGAAGAAACATGAGGGGAAAGTGGTTAGGCCTGGCTGGCAGGGAACATTTGTATGCCTACAAAGCACATTCATGCCACACACACACACTCTATTGTATAGTATCATATTGTTGTATGTTGTTTTTGTTGTGCCTTTTGGCTGCTACTTTGTTTGATGACACTTCTCGCTTTGCTATCTGTTTTTGGCGTTTTTATTGCAGCGACACAAGCACACACACACATACATATGTATACATCTGGGTATTCATGCGTATCACAGCAAGATTTCTCAGCTCTTGCTTTGATAAGCAATTCCGACATGAATCTGCAGTGTGCAGTAAACTTTGTGTGTCGGCTTTCATGCTCCGCAATAGCTTTAATGCTATTCTATGAGCACCATAGGCATACTAATTTTTTAAGTGACTCACTAGGAAAATTATTAGTGGCTACTTTTCAATAAAGAAATGGGTGGTAGATTTTGAAAATATTTTTATTAAAACTGTATTTAGTTCGAATTTTATATTTTTTTTTTAAATAAAAAGCGTTGCCACATGTTTTTTTTATTTTTTTTGTAAAATTTAATTTTAAAGTAACGTTAAATCTCATGAAATCTTGTTTATCTAAGAAAAATTTTAAAGCAAAATTAAGTTGTAGAAAAAAATAATACTTTTCAGGGTTGCCACTTGAATTCATATACTTATTTAACAAGCATAACATCGGCAGTTAGTGTGTTTATGAAATTTTAAGTGTTTTAAAAACCTTAATATGAGAAAGATATAAGGTGGTTGCCACCCTTGTGCAATTTATAAAGTAATATTTATCGAGAACAAATTTAATATTGCCGTATAGGTATATTAAATTAAAAATAAATGATACAAGAAATAAAAAAAAAGTTATATTACAGTGTTGCCACTTCATTTCAAATTCACTTTCTAAATCACTTATCACTTATTAAAACGTATATTTTCTGTCTATTTTAATAAATACTTTCCATATATTTTATGAATTTTTCATTAAAGTCAGTAAGGAAAATCATAAAATACAATCCTATTTTGGTATCCAGATCATACCAATTGCAATTTGGCGTAGACACGACTTACGCTATTGTAACCGGAGAAGAACTTTAGATTTCTAAAGAGAAAAATTCTTCTTCAATTGCTTTCTCTAATTAGGGAATAAGTACATTTATCTATAGATCAACTAGTATTCCTCTCAAGCGGAGAATTTCCTACATTACACATAAATCTCTACAATGAAAAATTCTAATATATTATATTCTTTCATGGAAGAATAAATCAAAAAATCTGGACCACTCCAGAAACTTAAAAAACTGGACAAATTTGTTTACTAAATAAATGTTTGAGTTCAATAAATGAACACCACCACAGCCAAGGTAATATGCCTGGACATGTAAGAAGTACTCTATAAGCATATTATAAAGCATTGCAAACTGTATTCTATATGAGAAGTTCCCCATTAAAGCTATCTTTCTCTACTTCGAAGCTTATGCTTTCTCTCGACTGTTATCCTGATTAATGTTTTTTAGCGACCAAAATTATTGAACAAATAATTTTTAAGAAAGCTCTCGAGTTTACAGCCATTGGTCACATAAAAATTCGGATGCATTTCCATTAAGTAGACCCGACTGTCGTAGGAACCGACTGCCTGACTTCTGAAAACTTTGCTAATCCAATCATTTTGATAATAATTTTTAGTTGAATAAGTAATTCGATATTACACGTTATATTATTTTTCATCAGATCGAAGATATATTTCACAAGGACCTTAGATTATCTTTCATAAATTCATTTATCTATATTACAACTCATATATGTATGTACATCGAGTAGTAGTTCAAAAGAGGATATGACTTGCGATAGTAAAGATAGTATATATTCGGTAATATCTGTCATAGTGCTGACGTCATAATAGCGAATATTTGCAAAATCTGTCAGTCGCTTTATAGTACTTATTGAACTTAATATTCCGTATTTTTTTTTAGGAATGATCCCAACTGATGCTGAAATCAATCAGTTCTGATCCAAAAAGCCGTTCAAACCACCAATTATCACCGCAGGGTCTCACATTAACTTTGTAACTCTCATTCAATATTTACCAACTTACCTATAAAAGTATGAAGATATACATATATGAAAATAACTATTTATATTCACACACATTCTTTCCACAGTACTAATCTAACAATGTGAGCCGAGTAAATAGTAAATTCTATATTACTTCTGTTATTCTTAGCTACCTCATATTCAGTGTTACTCCTAGATTATCTATATGAAAGAGGCGTTGAGTAATATGTGTAGTTACATGCTTGCAACACACCAACCGACATCAAACGACATGGAGCATAGAATTTATGAATGTACATACTCCCATTTTAAGTACAACAACGCGCATTAAGTGTTATCTTGCGTGCCGATTTCCCATGTTTCCAAGTGTTGCAACAATGCTGATACTGGGAGTCTCTCAGTGTGTGTGTGTGTGTGTGAAAATTCTAATGAGATTTCCTGTTAATTTTGATGAGTTTTGTTGTTTAACCCTTAGGTGATTACAAAAAAATCTGACATGAAAGCATGTAGCGCAGGCAAGCACTAATTATGGAATATTTCTTTAGACATTAGTTGGTTTGTGTGGAGTTGTAATGATGTTTTTCCATAAGTACTGTACTTACATCTGTGAAACACGCCCTTTAATTATTGCTGTGAGATGAGAATGAATATTAAGGAGTTAATGGTTCCGGAAGTTTTTTGTATTATTTTGAATTCAATGAATGCAGTTATGTTCTTGAGAAAAAACTATTAATTTTATAAGATTCTACCATATACAATTTGACTCCCATTCCAGAAACAGTTCAGAGAACTGCATTTCAAATATTTAAAATATACTTTTGCCTTTCCTGAATCCACTTGAAGTTGGTTTTATTATTGGTTTTATTGGTTTTGTTTAAGATATAATACATATTTTTATGTGACCAAGTAGAGAGAATTTTGAAACGCGGATGTGAACGTGTGACTCACCGAATGGATCAATTCGTCTAACCTTCACGGGTGCCTCCTACATATTTAAAAATATCCTTCCTTTCTAGATCTCCAAATCTCTTTATCAATTACCGAAACCTCCAGATAAATGAAATCTTACTATCAATCCATTAAAAAGATGTAAGGTCCAGAAGAACTATTTTGTTCTCTTCTTGTTTAGAATATGCTTTGGAGCTACATATAGATAACAAGATATAATTGTTCAACTTTGATTTGAGGATACCATTAGGATTAGGGCGATAAAGCTATTTTGAGGACCTTGAATTTCATGGTACTCCATCGAAGATAATAGAAAGCCGCTGTAAATGCCTTATTAGAAAACAAAAATCTGCAGATGTTCCTAAACTCTGTCATCGAACTATAAAGATAATTCAGACAAATAAACGGCTAATATATACTTTTCTTAAGTTCTAAAAGAAACCTCTCTTCCAACTATTTGTACGCTGTTACAACAACAGAAACAAATGCATTTACGACGTACTGCGAATGGAAAGTGGGCGAAAGTGGTTCACAACCACGCCTATTTTGAATTCCTAATTGGTTTGCTCAGATATAGATATATAGTGAAGGTATCAGAAAAAAATTTGCCTGTCTAAAAATCTAAAGCACCGAAGTCGGACTATAGTTCTTCATGTCTCCCAAAATGTTGCTCAACATGAGGACCTTAGTACTTATGGCTAATTTTTTTTAACGAAAATATTGGTAAATTTCTCACATATTCTAAAGAAATTGAAAGAAGATGTGTTCCTCTAGTGTGCCTCTGTACCAAAATTAGCCAAAATCTGCTCAATACTTCCACTAGCCCCCATATATCTTATTCCGGATTTTCAAAGTTCCGGTAAACTTTATGCCGTATAAAAAAAAATTAAGTGAACATATTATCTAACATATAATAAAGCTTGGTGTCAAAAATAGGTCCAAATATTATCCCAGCTTCCATATACCTATGTATATGCCGAATATATGAGTCAAAATGTGTTATCAGAACATTCAATGACATACAAAAATAAATTACGAGACTATAAAATGTTGGGTTGCACCCGAGCTAAGCTCTTCCCTTCTTATTTATATTTTTTTAATTATTATGATTAAACATAATTTTGCAAAGACATGTCTTTATTTCTAAAGATTATTGTGTTGCCTACATAACAACAACAACTTTAACTCACAACAACAAAAGAACTTTCCGCAAATTCAACTCACTTTGCCGAAATTAATTTACACGCGTCTTCATAGCAATATTTATAACTTTTTTCTTATTATAAAAATTTTATTTTTAGTAACTCGCGTTTTTCGCGCCATATTACGTAGTCAAAGTTTCGGTACACAAAAAAACAGGTTTTCACAAACAAACTTAGAATGCTATTATTGAGTCTAGAGTTAAGTAAGATTCTACGAATATTAGCGTCGGTCGAAAGGTGTGGAAATACGTGTATTTGTTTGTATTATATAAACTCAAATTTTATATTTGTCATGTAGTAAATTATCAGCAACAACTTTTGTTAGAAAACATGTTTGTTGTAGTTATTGTTTTTGTTGTTGTTCTTTGTGTGCACTTATGTCACGCAAGAGTTCTTTGTGGCGCGTAACAACATATGGGACGCCATTGTAATATATACAGTTTTATAGAAATATGGTTTTATAAACGCTTGTTTGTTGGTATATACAGTATACAGGCATATTAATATGGTTGGATATATGTAAATATGCGTGCTTTTATACACTTGTCAAACTCACGACTTTGTCAACACAAGCAATTTGTTAACGTTTTTCTTTGTTTTATGTGCTTTTTGTTGGTGTTGTGGTGTTTTTGTGACTACTGTCACACTCATTTCCGCGTCTTTTGTTTTCATTTCAAACGCACCGCAACAAGCCTTGTTTGTTGTTTATCCATTAAATAACAATTTGACGCTTGGAATTTGTCATAGTGTGGAGTTTAGTGTATAAGTAAGCTTCGATCTGCCTTAGTTTAGCGACTTGTTAATCAGCCTCTAGCGCATTTTAATAACTTAATTAAAATGTTGCGCTGTCTTTTCGACCAATTCTCGCGATTTTATGTATTTTTCTACATTTAACTGTATTTTGTTTATTTTTTACTTGAATTTATTTATTTTCCACAGCGTTGCGAAAACCTTGAATGGGTATTTAATCATAACGAAATTGAAAGGTTGATTGGACGTGACGACTAGGCCAAGTGTCGCTCGGAGTATATAAATACAAATAGACATACACATCTGTATATTATTTATATATATATATATATATCACATATATATCTCAGTCTGTATGTCACTTCAGAATCGTCCAATTCATTGTCCATTGTTGTTATTAGATTTATTATTTTCAATTGCTGAAACAGCGTCAGCAACTTTTATGATTTCGAAAATGCCTTTAACGATCAATCATAATTCAGTTTAAGTGCATAATACCCGTTAATGAGTAATGATAATACCGCATTTCTATTATTCAAATACTCACTCACATTCATATCTACTTCAGCGTTATAATTAACGCGTTGTACCTTGAAATTAGTAGTTATTGTGCGGAGTTTATCTGCTAAGTTCACTTAAGTAGGAAGTTGACAGGCGCACTTGTTTCCATTTATATGGCACAGCTTAATTTGAAATGAAACATTATTGTCAGCAGAGTATATTGCACTCAATATTTAAAGCAATTATAGCAATATTCATTAGAGCGGTTTATACATAATTATATTTGAATTTTCATTCAAATTGTAATACAGTAAGCTCATGATAATCGCTTCGATGACAAGGTTGTGTTTTTCGAATTTTTCTAAATTAAAAAGAATGTGAGTTCTTTAAACCTAAAGTGTCATGATTATTAATATTTTGTAATATTTTTTTTTTTCAATCTACCGATTTTAACGAAATTCGTTACATAATAATTCATCAGACACTCTGATGTCTCGGATGAAAATTAGGTTCACAACCACGCCTAATTCCCATATAACTCAATTTTGAATTCCATCTCATTCCTTCACTCCCTCTAATAGTGTATCTCTGTTCCAAAAATTATTAAAATCGGGTCATAACTTCCCGTAGCTCTCATATACCTAATAATAGGTTTTTCAAAAATACGTTGGGCTTTATTCCGCATATATCGGTTAATATGTGAGATACCTTAACCAAATTAGTTGAGTTGAGAGAGTATAAAATGTTCGGTTACACCCGAACTTAGCCTTTACTTATTACTTAAAATGTATCCAAAGATTTGCCTAGACAACTTAGGCTGATATTCTGTCCAGCAAATAAACAAATAGTAAAAACACACCAGCGAAGATATTTTCACGATTTTGTTGATCTCGACCCGATCTGGAAGACAACTCTTATCTTTATATCAGAACTAACTATTGACGTTCTTCATCGAGAACGGCCTATGAATTATCCGCAACTAACTTCACGACTCTTGTGTAATATTAGCCGTAGTCGTTTCACCACTTATCTACTTATATCTGCTCTCTGCTCTCTCGTCGAAAAAAGTACCGAAATTTTTCCATTAAAATCAACACAATAGATTATGCTGATACCTTATTCAAATAAATCCTTGCTAATCCATCCGTATAAGATTACATCAGTCTATATGACTTCTGTCAGATGTATTGATGTTAAATTTTAAAATTATGCTTGGTTAAAGGCATTCGATCAGAAAAAAATAAGCTTTCATAAAAGGTCAACTTCTACAACTTTTTTATGTTTCTGTAAGCACTCTATAGGTTATAAATATAATAGATATCGAAGTAGTTACTTCAAACTTTCTAAGCATTTTAAAAATAATATGCAGTTTTCGTAAGCTTTTGCTTTATGTCTCATGAAAGCTCCACTTTCCTAACCTTTAATAATCACTTCAAAGCATATAACAATAAGTGGCTTTCATAAGCTTTTTCTCGTGTTTTCATGAAAGCTCTACTATTTTTACATTTCTACTCTTTTATAATTACTAGATAGCATATATAATATAAGAGAAAGCAATACTAAAAGATATACAAGTGAATTCTTCAGACTTTCTAAACATACTAAAAATAATATTTAGTTTCTGTAAGCTTTTCAGTAAGCTCTAGCTTTCATGAAAGCTCTACTTTTCCAACTGTTCTACATTTTTCTAAGCACTTGATAGCATATCATGAAATTAAATTATTAATCATTACTAAAGGATGTAAAAGTAGTTTCTGCAACCTTTCTACCGCAAATTCCGCGAATGAAATTTAGCAAAACAAAAACCAAATAAAAATTAATTAATATTTAATAAGCTCACATGCAGTTATGAGGCAGCACAGCCGCCACTCAAGCGTAACAACGTGCAAGTATTTTAATGAAGTAGCAACTAGTATATCATAGTTCGAACACACATGCGTTTCGAGCTTTCACATTGTCATTAAAAGCCGTTGGCGCGTTATGCTATGCTTTTCTAATCGAAGGATCATTTTCATCATGATCGAATCAGTGAAATCGCAACTGATTACCAACTACGCACCTACGGCATGTCGAACATGAACGTTATGCAGGCATGCATGCATTCATGCCACATAGGCCAGCAAGCTTTTATTGATATGTGCAACATTTTGTGGCATCAACAACAACTTGGAGTGGCACACGTCACCTACTTTTGACGGACCTGCAACAAAATGTGAAAAATGGCACATGTTAAACGTCAACAGCAAACAACAACAACATTTTTTTAATGTGCATAATAACAACAACAACAAGCGCTTAATAAAACGGAACCACATCGATTGAATCAATTACCCACAAAATGAATAATCGATTTTCCCAACCAGTTCAGGTGCAAGTGGCGCCCATATATGTGTGTATTTATGTGGATATATGCAGGTGCATGTATGTATGAGCTCTTATAAACATTTTTATGGAGCACCTTTCTGAACGCCACAACGTCTGCGGCGCAACGAAGGCTGAAGAGCCAGCCGCGCGCATACATTGACACATATTTCAAGACAGTCAGTGACACACACACACACACACATGCACCTTCAGAGGGGCACTTGTACAAACACCTGTCGCCTTGATAATGTTGTGCGCATAAATTTTGAATTAATTTTTACAAACCAGGCAGCTGAATTGCTGCTGTCGAGTGGCTTGCGTCGCTCCTTGCCACACGCACACAAACTCATATGCACATAGACACACACATGTCTCGCCTTTGGCGCTGTTTAACACCATAAATTGTGCTTTTCATTTCTTTAAGCCGTGTCTTCGCGGCATTTTTATTAGCCACCCCGCCGCCACTTGCCACCTCTAACGGCAGTCTTAAGCTAGTCAAGTGTTGTTGCAAGCGGTTTGTTAGCTGTCAGCGGTACAAAGCGGTGTCTACACACACACACATATATGTATGCATGTGGTGTTGATGACTTTCTTATAAGCTAGCTACAATTTGTGCAATTTGCATGTTTATTTCTACTTGTTGTTGGTGTTTTTGTTGCCTTTTGGTGCTAAAATAAATAACTAAATTTTTTTTTATGTAGCGAAAATTAACCGAAAAATGCTGAGCGTAATTTATTCAAATTGCTTGCAATTGCAGTTTTACTTTTTTTCATGTTGGTGAAAATGTGCACGTCGGTGCACTTTGCCTACATTTTGTGGAAAATTTCATTTGTTTTATGTTCGTAAATTCAAAGCGGTTTGTTGAAAGTCAAGGCAAACTTAGAAATTGCCGGGAAAATTGTGATTTGTGTGAGTGAAAATTTTGGCTAAATTTGATGATGTGAAATCTGTATGAAATTAAGGTTGGACCTACTTTCCTTGAAATGTGAGGGTGATATTTGAGAAATTTTTTTTTTTGATTCGCTGCAAGTCTGGTATTTTTCAAAACATCATTATTACGTCAAAATTGACGTTTATTTCTTGGTATGAATCTAACCAATTTTTTGGGAGTTTAAGTCATAATAAAAAAGTGATTACCTTCGGAAAATGGTTTGGTCTAAGACCATGTCGGGTGTTGTACCTACATTGTTTTCACTTAAAACTCAGTATTTTTCCAAAAAAAAGGATCTAAAAAATTTACTTGAACCACCATTTTTTTATCAGGTTTTAAACTGAAGCTTGCAAGTAAATTTTTTTTAATAATTCTACAATTATTAATGAAATTACCCCCATTCTCATATCCTAAGCTACTTACAACAGTTTCAGATACTTTATATGTTAATCTCTGAATGAATTTATTCTGCAAAAGAAAAACTGACTTCAAGATTAAGTAATTGCCCATGAAAAAATTAAAAAAATAAAATTTTAAAAAATTTCAAGATAACTTTCCAAAGATGGAAGAGTATCCTTTCTTCCGCAAAAATAAATTATGATTACTTTTCAGCTTTAAAATTAACAATTCTTAAAATACTTCCTTCAATCTCAATCATCAAAATTATCAAAATATCTCCAAAAAATGCCGGAAATCATCTCCAATCAGATAAGAATATAAAATATCACAGAATATCTTTTTCGATTAAACTAGGTGGCAACCATTTTTAAGAATATGTCTTTCTTGATACATGAATTTATTCTAAACAATACTTTCTTAGATTTTATATAATTAAGTTTGTAGTAAAACTGAAATAAAAACATCCAATAAATTCTTATTGATTACTATTATTGAAGAAATTAGGGTTACCACCTTGATGAATTTTGAAAAAAAAAAATAATAATTTTGTACTTTCTCAATATTATTTTACATATAATCTTATAAATATTTTTTTCTTTATATTTATATTATATATATTTATATATATATTTTTATATTTTCTATATATTTATTTGAGAAATGTCTATACAATATGGCAACACTGCTTAAAATTTATATATTTCGGAATATGTGGGCATATAGCGAAATATTCAATTTATATTCAGCTGTATATTAAATTTTATTCGCTTTAATTAAGTATAAAAACAATTTTAATAAATAATTCGCAACCCTGTTCGGAATTTTTTTCAAACAAATGTGATTTTAAATTACATTATAATTCATTAATATGGCAACCCTATGCCATATAAACATATTTTCGCTTCTAGTATAACTGTGCTTATTCCTAGGGCTATAGTCTTCCCACAGCATTCCAAAATCAACAACATCCAAAAAAGAGAGTTCGGATCACTCCACCTGCTTCAAATTTAAACCCACTAAAATGTTGGACAATACAACAACAACTTTAGCTTTCAAAACTACTGCCAATAAATTCGTTACTAAAAGCAATTGAACTACCTTTCCTCCTCCTATCGCTGGGCACTCTCAAATTCAAATTAGCTTTACTGATTTCTCCCTGACATTTCACATCCAGCACCAATGGATGGCTGGTCCATTATGGAATGCTGCAATAACAAAATTCACATAAATAATCAAATCATATTGCAGTCTCAACAATTAAGCAATGAACAAACAGCTAAAAAAGGGAGGCAAATAACGTTATTACTAAAAAAGCAAAAACAACCGAAACAACAGAAATGTACTTCATTTGCAGAGGCCACCCGATATGAGCGAGTCACTGCACCAAAGTGCTTCAAAAGTCAGAAGTTTTTAATTATAAATGAAGCAATGACTCCGTTGCTAATGTTGCCGTTGTGGCTTTGCTTATGTTGGTGTTGTTATTGCACTGGTTGCGGACAATTTAATAAAAATTGAAATTTGTAATTGCGAAATGTGCATCAAAACAGAGAGCGATGCGATTGAATGTGGGGGCTTATGTTGAGTGTATACACTTGATTACGTGTATACATGTGTGTTTCAAGTATATATGTGTGTGTGGTATATATACTGTAAACATATTATATACAAGGGAACTAGCGAAGGAAGAGATTCTTTAAAAACATGTTTCGCAAAAAATTATCATTTAAGTTGCTAAATTTCCCACTATATTTATAAGGGAGTTTCCTTCCGAGGATTAATTCTTTCTCAATAGCAAAAAATATCGAAAACAATAAACTAAGTATAGCCCTTGTGACCCTGGGCCCTCAAACAGACTTAATTACCATACAAGTTTCTCGATCTGTCGAATGACTTATATCATATACATGCGGAGATGTATTTCTAACATCAGATAACGTATGTATGTAGCTCTCAGAGTGTGCTCAATATGCTTCAAAGTATTCGAAGTATCTATAAATATTCTAGTATCGTCGATTAATCGTCCTTTGGGCCGCTCTTTAACTTCGATGTGAAATAATTGACAATTTAAGGGTCTTTTAAGGGGTTTAAAATGGGTACTTGCTAGTTCTAGAAGTAGAATATTAGTAGCTCGAAAGAATTTGGCTTGTTAATATAATCCTCGTTGTTATCATAACATATTTGGAAACACTATATAAACCATTTACGAATGTTCTAATGGCTTTAAACACTGAAAAAATAAGAACTCACCCAAGCAAGGGTCTGGCAGCATCCATAGTAAGGGTAAATTAAAGATACAAAAGTCTCTTTTGATGCGGGTTTATTTTTCATACACATATCTTAAAGGACAGAATTTCGTTTATAAGGTGTGTTCAAATAATGTCGGTATTTTCGTTTTTTAATGCTGTCGCCTTCAAAATAAAGGGTGATTTTTTAAGAGCTTGATAACTTTTTAAAAAAAAAAAACGCATAAAATTTGCAAAATCTCATCGGTTCTTTATTTGAAACGTTAGATTGGTTCATGACATTTACTTTTTGAAGATAATTTCATTTAAATGTTGACCGCGGCTGCGTCTTAGGTGGTCCATTCGGAAAGTCCAATTTTGGGCAACTTTTTCGAGCATTTCGGCCGGAATAGCCCGAATTTCTTCGGAAATGTTGTCTTCCAAAGCTGGAATAGTTGCTGGCTTATTTCTGTAGACTTTAGACTTGACGTAGCCCCACAAAAAATAGTCTAAAGGCGTTAAATCGCATGATCTTGGTGGCCAACTTACGGGTCCATTTCTTGAGATGAATTGTTCTCCGAAGTTTTCCCTCAAAATGGCCATAGAATCGCGAGCTGTGTGGCATGTAGCGCCATCTTGTTGAAACCACATGTCAACCAAGTTCAGTTCTTCCATTTTTGGCAACAAAAAGTTTGTTAGCATCGAACGATAGCGATCGCCATTCACCGTAACGTTGCGTCCAACAGCATCTTTGAAAAAATACGGTCCAATGATTCCACCAGCGTACAAACCACACCAAACAGTGCATTTTTCGGGATGCATGGGCAGTTCTTGAACGGCTTCTGGTTGCTCTTCACCCCAAATGCGGCAATTTTGCTTATTTACGTAGCCATTCAACCAGAAATGAGCCTCATCGCTGAACAAAATTTGTCGATAAAAAAATTTCGAACCGAACTCTGATTTTGGTAATAAAATTCAATGATTTGCAAGCGTTGCTCGTTAGTAAGTCTATTCATGATGAAATGTCAAAGCATACTGAGCATCTTTCTCTTTGACACCATGTCTGAAATCCCACGTGATCTGTCAAATACTAATGCATGAAAATCCTAACCTCAAAAAAATCACCCGTTAGTTCCCATTCGATATAATGCCCTACTGTCAGAGCTTCTTTCAATCGTAGAAACACTTCTCAAATTCGGTTTTTGGAACAACCTTTGGCTCTTTCAGCGATTTCTCGTATATTTGTAAAGCTTTTTGAGGTGTTCTTAATTTATGGAAATAGGAAAAAGTCTGAAAAAATCATGTCTGGCAAATATAGATCCAGGGACATCCTTATAGTTTTGTTTCTTGCCAAGAATTCAAGAACAAACAACGAAGTGTGAGCTTTTAACAAACGAAAATCGCAAAGCCCATTAAAACATGTCTAGCTTGTTACAGACAATCCTAGCAATGAATACAGATACAAATTTTATCATTATTCTGGGTCATATACAGTTGAACTTCCATACCTCAAACTTCTATAACTCGAATTTCTATATAACTTTAACTATTGAATTGGCAATAGAATTCAAAATTCTTACAAATTACCTTCCGTAACTCGGAAGTCTCTCTAACTCGAAGTTTATTTGATTATAGTGATTCGATTTAGGGGACTTCATCTATATAGCAATCTCCCAACCCTTAAAATTGTAAAATTTACAATTCCCGTTATTTTTTGAAGACAGAAAAAATAGTAAATAGTCGAGGTAGTTTTTTTGCTTTAGAGGATATTTTTAATTTTATCGTCAGTTCTTTTACCATTTCACTGACAAAAGAACAGTGAACCGATAATTCACAAGGGAATATAACTATTTGTTCTAGGGAATTCATAACCAGGGGCCCTACTGAACATAACCCACACATTTATAGTTGTTGCCTTTTCTAGCCTTTCACTTTAATAACCTCAAATCTTTAAGGAAAAATAAATCAAAATCGTGGCACTCAAATATCACAAATTGCAACTAAATCTCCAAAGAGCTATGCATTCTTCATATTTGCAAAGAAATTGCGGCAATCAACACTGCTTTGCATTTCTATAAATAAAAGTCGAATATTTTCGTGCACTTTTCGTGCTGTTCTCCAATTGTAGCAGCTCTCATAGGCACCTTCGCATAAATATGAATGCAAAATTTGCATTTTCCAATGCGAACTTTATTGTTTTTGTTACTTTTGCAATTTGTTGTTGCTGGCTCTTTCTAATTAGTGACGTGCGACTTTGAAGGAAAAAATTCACAATTTTCCGCAAATATGAAAAGCAAATGACTTTTGACAAAATATTATTTGATGCTGCAAGTTGATGGAAGGGGAAGTAGAACAAGAGGAGGTTGTTGGTGTTGTTATTGCCAGCGTGCTGACGTGTCTGTCGCCGCGATCGTGATGACAACGCACGTTTTGTGCCACTTGTGGTGTGCGCACGGTAGCTTTTTGATCTTCCTCAACGCACGGCGAGCGCCGCGGCGGTGCAAGCGGTCGACGACTCAGCGAAATCTGTGTTGGAGACATTTTGCCAGCAACAGCGCTGGGTGGTCACGTAAATCAGTTGCGCTTAATGCTGCTGCCGATTCGCTAATGCTAATGCGCGCCGCAGTCAATTTATGACTTGTTTATTCGCACCAACAACGCACACTTCCATACACAGATATAAGTAAGTCAACGTTGGCACCTCTCTACACACTCAGCCACCCTCATACATACATACATACATATAAAAGCGGGCGCATAAA